>JANLJB010001728.1:28682-45813 GCA_026212285.1 Bursera cuneata | reverse complement strand
ATCCAAATGCCCCTTTGAAAGCCACTAATCAGCAAATTCTGTGACTGAATCAACTAATGCAACCAAATAGTATTAGCAAGTGACCGAACAACTCCGAGTGAGTGACTCAACCAAGACTATCTAACCTACTTAACTATCCGTGAACTAAACAACTTCCAACGGAGACTAAACCCCCTCGAGCGAGAAAACGAACGAGTCGGGTTTGTAAACGACAAAAGGGTATGACTATTGGCTTATGAATTTGAGTTTGAGCTGAAAGACAACTCGTAGAAGTTAAACGAGGAGTTGATAATATGGAAACAGAACTTTTATACAAATATTCAGATACATCCGGAAGGGCGATCACACAATTAGAGAAATATAGTATGACCTTTTGTGACTACCCTGTGGAATGACAAAAACACTCCCCCATGTTCAACCGAGTTCATGGCATCGGTGCCTTTTCTTCAATTGTTGGGAGCCGAGGGTTTTCAATCCAAGACTCCGAAAATTCCCTTACCTTCCGTCTGTCTGCAAAGCAACAAGCTTGTTCATTTGCCATGCCACATGACGAAGTCCTTGCTCAAGCACTTCTCCTGCTTTCATTGCCACTTTCCCACCCTGGATTGCATTTCCCAAGTATTCTCTTGGTAACTCTGGGCGTAATCTTGATCTAAAATTTACCACTACAATGTAACTAATCTCTTGCTCGGATTCAAGACATTTATTACAAATAGCGGATCGTCAAAAATAAGATAGAAGTGCGTGAAGAGAGATGTCGTTGGTCCCACTTTCAGCATTGGCTTTGCTCTGAGTCTGGCAATATTTTTTCTTGTAAAATTAAAAACTCTGGGCTGTAAATTAGGTGGTGGAACAATCCTATTATAGACTTGCTTGCTGCTCAATAGAGGTACGTGAATGGGGCAATCAGAATCAGGAAGGAACCAACGCTGAAGAACCAGAGGTTTGGATAAAGAACCAAAACCTCCAAAACCTTAAGACCAAGAATTAAAGAAATGCCAAAAAGATAAGCCATCGACGACGGTGTGGTTAATGGTGCAAGCAATAAAGATGCCATCAACAAGCTCAGTCACCTGTACTGCAAGCAATGGCTGGGAGGTACCCTCATGGTTCTTAAACCCATTTAGCGGGAAAAAATAGTTAACAGTTTGAGGAACATAGACAGGTTGAATGATATGTGCAAAAGAAACTCCCTCCACGACAGCATGGAGAAAATCAGCTCCATGCTGTCTATGAAGTAAGAAGTTTTGTCATCATCATGTCGAGTGGTGGCAATGCAACCTGCAAGTGGGGGAAAAAAGTCAATTGCGTGCTTGAAACGGAGGTTTTAAGGCGGAGAGAAAGGTGTTATCTAAATCTTGATCATCAGGTCTTGGTTTACGGAAGAGAAGTCCCTTCTGGTTGTAATCAAGTAGGAGAAACCGAAGATCCCAGGGCGTTAACTCGATCCTGAGATTTGGTTGGTTGTGAGTAGCTGCGCAGACACTACTCGATGAGATGAACCGAATGCTTGCCAGACTCTTCTTAGAGCCAAGTCTCTTCAATTCTGTAGGGACGGTATGTATATAAGCATATTCGGATTCATAGATGATCCCAATTGATCAATCTATCATTGGAATCAGAGATTTTTGGCCGTGGGAGGCATCTAAAGGGCTAAGCATCTCCAAGTGTGGGAGCTTATAAAGCAAAAACAAAAAAATCTGTTTGTTATATTGATTTTGTAAATGAAACTCTTTTCGTATACGATATTTTTTTTATCAGTTTTCATTTCCTCTCAGACTCACACATATGTGCTTATCATTTTCCCGTCTCATTAGCCATTTTGGTTTTCTATCTGATAGCATTACGGAAGGTATATAATGTGTTAATCCTCGGAATGAGATTCATCCAATATTGTCAAGGAAGAAATTTGTTTCAGCATATTCATCGGTCACTATCGGAGGCCAAAATGTTATAAATCAATATTGTTTGGTTTAACTTTAATTTTTGCCTACCACTAGGCTCTTTCCTCCACTTGATTGCACACAAAGTGAACTTCAGAAAACACTTAATTTAACAAATAAAAACGCTCAGTTCGCATCACATTTGGCAACCCAATCACAACACTCAAGTCATGAGCCCCATATTTACTATGAATTCTTAAATAAAGTAGTGATGAATTTTTTAAGAACATAGATGTGACCTTTATCATACACAAATATGTAAGTACTAAAAAGTGGCACCAGGTCTACTCCACTTGGGCTAGCAATGAATCCATTAGTGACCCCTCTTTCTGAAAATTAGGTTTGAGATAAATGATCATATAAATTAGATTTTAGAATGTAAGACTTTGGTCACCTCAAGACTGTCTAGGAAGATCAAAATAGATGGAAGGTTCATGACTTGATCGTTTGAAGGTTAGCTTTCATTTGTTTTCTGCTATCAGTTCATATGAAGACAAATAGACATACAATGATGATCTTTCGTATTGAAATGTCAAAAGTGAGGAAATCTATAGCTTTTTCTCTCAATTTAATTTCTTCATTTGAAAACACTCAAATCACTTCCAAAAGCTAATATAAGTGGTATCAGAGTTGAAATCAATAAGAGTAGCCATTTTTTACTAAAAAAAAAAAAAAATAGAGTTTTTTTTTTTTTGGTGGGAATGAACCATGATTTTTGGTTTATTAAGATGAAAACTCTATTTAGGTCACGAAATCTTTGGGATTTGATTGAAAATGCGTAGAAAGAACCCAAATCATTAGATTCATTGTCTAGTGCACAAATAGAATAGTTGAAAGAAAAGGAAAAGCATGATACAAAAGCTTTACTTTTCATTCAAAATGGTGTAGGGGATGTTTTTTTTCCTAGAATTTGGGAACTCCAAATGCTACACAAACTTGGGAAATTATTCAAAAACAATGTCAAAGAGTTAAAAAGACAAGGGCTGTCAAACTCCAATCTCTTAGGAGAGAATTAAAAGATATGAAAATGAAGAAAAATGAAAAAGTAGAAGAATTTTCTTCCTAAGTTTATGAAGCTTGTTGACCAAATGAAAGTTATGGAAAAGATATAAGTGAGAAGAGAGTTGTTGAAGATTTTTTATTTTCTTACCCAAATTTGATCCTATTATAGTTGTTATAGAAGAAACTAGAGACCTTACTAAGTGAGTGTAGATCAATTAAGAGGCTCTTTAAAAACATATGACCAAAAGTTAATATTAGAAAAACATTCCAAAATGTCCATTAAGAATGCCTTTCAATCTAAGCTCACCTTTCATTCAAGTGAACAAGACTCAACAAAAAGTGGAAGATGGAAGAGGAATAGGTAGAAATATAAGAGGTCGAGGAAGATCAAACAATAAAANGGAAGTCAAAGAATAAAGAGGTTCAAAATCTCAAAGATTTGTAAGGAGAGTAGTCATGTAGAAAGAGAAGATCAATGTGCGGTTTCTTGATGGTGGTTGTTGTAATCACATGACCGGTGACAAAAACATTTTCTTGGATACGTATTCAACCTTAAACTCACAAGGGAAAATAGGGAATGGTACTTTAATGCAGGTTAAGGGAAGGCACACTTGCCATACAAACCAACTTGGGCACCAAATATCTTAGAGATGTGTTACTTGTTCTGGACTTGGCACAAAATTTGCTTAATATTGTACAACTTGTAGAACATGNGTTATGTGATCAATTTTGAAGACAATAGGTGCACCATCCTTGACAAGGAGTATGAAATGCAAGTTGTGAAGAGATAAGTATGAAGAAGAATATAAATGTCTTGTTTTCTTCAATTGTGCAGAAAAATTTGATAGGAAAATGGAAGTTCTTGATGAGCCATAGTTCTGGCATTAAATGTTTGGACATTTGAACTTTCGCGACCATAAATTGCTTTGTCAAAAGAAGAAGATTGTGAGGCTGCCCAATCGTACTAAAAACAAAGATGAGACTTGTGAAGGATATATAATTAAATTTTAAAGAAAATGTCTAACATCCCACTGAATCAAAACTAATATAAATCCCCTAAAATCTTAACTTCTGTTAACTATACTTAATGGTGCTATAATAAAAACTTAAGATAAATACATAAACACCCTTTTGATATATAAAAAAATAATAAATTCATTCCCTTGATTATAATCATTCATTTTTTTATAATCATTTAAAACTAATTAATATTTTAAGAGTATTGTCAATAGTTTATTTACTAAAGTAATTTAAAATATNGATGAGCCATAGTTCTGGCATTAAATGTTTGGACATTTGAACTTTCGCGACCATAAATTGCTTTGTCAAAAGAAGAAGGTTGTGAGGCTGCCCAATTGTACTAAAAACAAAGATGAGACTTGTGAAGGATATATAATTAAATTTTAAAGAAAATGTCAACATCCACTTAATCAAAACTAATATAAATCCCCTAAAATCTTAACTTCTGTTAACTATACTTAATGGTGCTCTAATAAAAACTTAAGATAAATACATAAACACCCTTTTGATATATCAAAAAATAATAAATTTATTCACTTGATTATAATCATTCCNTTTTTTTATAATCATTTAAAACTAATTAATATTTTAAGAGTATTGTCAATAGTTTATTTACTAAAGTAATTTAAAATATTTAAAAATTAATAAAAATTTACAAAAAAAATAACAAAAATATTTTTCATTTACTAGATAATATTTATAAATTTAACTAATTTAGTAAATTAAACAAGTAAATTATTTCGTAAAAACTAACTAAGTTTAGTAAATTTAAATAATAAAAGTATATTTCATTTACTAAATAATTTTAGTAAATTGAGCAAGTAAAATTTAGTAAATAATTTACTAAAAACTAAATAATTTTAGTAAATAAAACTATTTAGTAAATTTTTTAGATTTAAAAAAATCATTTAGCGTATGAAATATATCTTTATTATTCTTATAAATTTTTATTAATTTATAAATATTTTATATTATTTACCAAAATAAAATATTGATAATATCTTCATAATGTTAATTAGTTTCAAAGGATTATAAAAAATTGGGTCTTTATGTTACTTTATAATCAAAGGATAAATTTGTTATTTTTTAGGTATATCGGAGGGATATTTATATATTTATTTTGAGTTTTTAATATAATATTATTAAATATAATTAATAAAAATTAAAATTTTAAAAGATTTATATTAATTTTGATTCAATAGGACGTTGACACTTTCTTTTAAATTTAATAAAGGGTCGAGAGTAAATACCCCCGTTNTAAGAAATTCAAATGTTTTCCTGAGAAACACAGTACTCATTCCAATAAAATTTTAAGAAGTGACGGGTAAATAATATGAGGGGTAAATACATAAACACCCCCAAGGTTTAGTCTAAGTAACATATTCACCCTTATTATTCATAAAGTAACATAAAGATCCCTATTTTGATATTTTAAGTAACATTAAGACCCCCATTTTCATGTGTCAAGACCTCCATATTTTCCAATTCTGAGGGTGTCTATGTTACTTTATGAATAACAGGAGTGAGTTTATTACTTAGACTAAACCTTGGGGGTGTTTATGTATTTACCCCNAATAATATGACTCCAATGAATTTGACTAGTTTTGTGACGATAAAGTCCTAAATAGACAACTCATGATTGCTTACGCACTACAATAAAATAATGTATTACGTAGAAAGAATCAAATGATGATGATTTGACTTAATCAATGCTTCATGAGAAGCTAGTACCTAAAATTTTTTGGACCGAAGTAATTTTTTACCGTCGGAATTGGTGAGACACCTAAAATTGTTCAGTTGTATATGTTATGCTCAAATTCCAAAATAGGTAAGAGTCAAGCTAGATGAGGCAAGTGCAAAATGTATTTTTCTTGATTATAAATAGCTCACAATCAACGTTTACAGGCTATATTGGTTGAAGAGCATCAAGATGATTACAAGCCGTGACTTGCTATTTCATTAAAAAAAATAATAATAATATGAAATTAGGAAGAAAGCAAAGTTGAAAGACAAACTGTCCTAGTGGAAGAAATGCGAAAAAAAAAAAAAAATCCCTTGAAGAAGGAAATGATGAAACTTCACCTCAATTGATGCAACCGACAAGTTACAAGACGAGTTCTAGAAATCAAAAGAGCAGGAAGAGGCATAATAGCCATAACCAGACGAAAGCAGTTGAAAATATGAAAACAAAATATGTTGAAACTATGCAACTTTTATTGGATAGATAAAGATTCTGCATCCATGAATCTCACACAATTACAGAAAGATAATACTTACTCGCAAAGCTTCACCTTAAGTCTAGCAGTTTAGGTTGTAACAGCATCCATGAATTCTGCATCATTCTCCATGCCCTGAATCGTTTCAGGCAAAAGGAAAGCCTCAATGTCCATGCTGCCTTCTTTTGCTCCAGGAAATAATGTTAGCTTCCCTTCAAACTTGTTTCCTGGTCCACTTCTCACTGTAAGAGGCCTTCCCCAGCCAAAATCATTGCCGTAAACATTGAACCTTGGCGAACTACCTGTGTGCAGAGTAGTATTAATTACCTTTTCTTCAATTGTTGGTAGCCGGGGTTTTTCAATCCAAGACTCCAAAAAGTTCCTTATCTTCTCCTCTGTCTGCAGAGCAACAAGCTTGTTCATTTGCCATGCCACATGGCCAAGTCCTTTCTCAAGCACTTCTCCTGCTTTCATTGTCACGGTCCCACGCAGGATTGCATTTCCAAAGTATTCTTGTGGCAACGCTGGGCGTAATCTTGATCTAGCATCTATCATTAAGCTGTAAATAATCTCTAGCTCGGGATCAAGACATTTATTACGAATAGCAGATATCCAAAAGTGAGATAGAAGTGCTTGAAGAGAGGAGATGTTGTTGGTGCCAGTTTCATTATTAGCTTTTACTTTGAGTTTGGCAATATTTTCCCTTGTGAAGTTAAAAACTCTTTGTTGAAAGCGCGGGGGAACAATTCTATTACAGACTTGCTTGCTGCTCAATAGAGGTAGGTGAGCGGGGCAATCAATATCAGGAAGGAACCAACGCTGAATTACAGGAGGTTTAGATAAAGAATCAAAACCTCGAGAAATTTCAGACCAAGAATTGAAGAAATGCCAAAAAGACGAGCCATCAACTACGACGTGGTTAATGGTGCAAGCAATAAAGATGCCATCAACAAGCTCAGTCACCTGCACTGCAAGCAATGGCTTGGAGGTACCCTCATGGTTCTTGACCTCATTTAGTGGGAAAAATGAGTCTACAATTTGAGGAACATAGACAGGTTGAATGATATTTGCAATAGAAACCCCCTCCACTGCAGCATGGAAAAACTCAGCTCCGGCATTGTTGCAGTCTATGAAGTAAGAAGTTGTGTTATCGTGATGTGGAGCAGTGGCAAGGCGACCTGCAAGTGGTGGAAAAAAGTCAAGCGTGCGTGAAAGGGAGGTTTTAAGGTGGTAGAGGAAGGCGTTATCTAAATCTTGATCAGGTTTTGGCTTGTGAAAGAGAAGTCCCTTCTGGTTGTAATCTAACAGGAGAATCTGAAGATCCCAGGGCGTTAACTCGATCCTGAGATTTGGTTGGTTGTGAGTAGCTGCGCAGACTGTAGTCGATGAGATGAACCGAACGCTTGCCATACTCTTCTCATCAGAGCCAAGTGTCTTCAATTCAGTAGGGACTGCATGTATAGCATATGCGGATTAATAGATTATCCCAATTGATCAGTCTATCATTCGAATCAGAGATTTCAAGCCATGGGAAGCATCTAACAGGTTAAGCATCTTTGTGTGGGAGCGTATTAAACAAAACAAAAAGCTGTTTGGTCCATTGATTTTTTAAATGAATACTTTAATCAATTTTCATTTCCTCCCATACTCACACATATATATGCTTATCTTTTTCGACTTATTGCCATCTCGTTAATCATTTTCCACGTTGAAGACGGGTGGCACACAAACAAAGAATATATTCATCCGACGTAGTCAAACGAAGAAATTTGTTTCAGTATTTTGATCTTTCAATAGTGGAGGGCAAAGTGCTAGAAATATATATATTTGTTAGGTTTTGATCTTTGTCTCGGAATAGTCTCCTCCACCAGATTACACACAAAGTCCAAAGTTGTCTACTTTATAAAACACTTTATTTAAAAAATAAAAAACTGTCGTTCACCTTGACAAACTAATTACGACATTCAAGAAACTGGTGCAGATAAACCAAATATTTACTTGTATATTTCTAAATAAAGAAGTGAATTTTTTAAGAACACAGATGTGACCTTTACCATACACAAAGATAAATGGCTCCTCTTTCTGAATTAAGGTTTCAGATAAATGATTATATATTAATGAGACTCTAGAATGTAAGACTTATGATGACCTCAAGACTCTAAGCTAGCAAGATCAAAAAGATAAAGATGGAAGTTTCATGACTCGATGGTTTGAGAGTTAGCTTTCATTTGATTACTGCTATCAGTATATATATATATATATATGAAGACAAACAGAGCTATTGGTGATCTTTCATATTTGAATGAGTGGTGGGCTTGTTTGATGTTGGGTATTTCCTTGTCAATTATCTTTCAATCACATAATTTTTTATTTTAACCTCTCAAGTATGAACATGTATGTGCTTTGGTTATCACATTTTCGAACATATATAACAATTATGTATTTCCAAACATATATAACAATGATGTTAGAGCACCTTGTTTTATGTAACAAAATCTTACAATGATTGAATTTTATACTTTTCTCGATAAAAGGGTGAACCCTCTTGGTGTATATCCCCTAATTATTAACTAGCCAGTATTAGAAAATTTCTGAGGATACGAGACACAGGTCCTGTGGGATTAGTCGGGGTGTGCTTAAACTGGCCGAGACACTCACATATATATATATATATATATATATATTTTAAAAAGGTAATTTATAAAGATGTAAGTGGTTGAGGAGATATAGCAGGCACTGTCCTCTTATTCTTGTCATTGGATTGAAAAAAAAAAATTCTTTCATGCACAAGAAATTGATTTTTTTTTTTTAACTGAGCTGCTTTCTGCTTAGAATCTGTTATAGCATATATCTTTCCTCAAGCGATTGATTTGAGGGAATGGATCAATTAATTGAATATATTTCTTTCATGTAATTTTCTTATATTATGTAAAAAGCTAGGTACAATTTTCCATATGGCCCTCTTTCTTTCTTTCCCTATCTATCTGAAGCTCCCCAAGTCCCTGTATTGTTGAAGGTGGGTATTATGCCTGTGAACAAGGTGTGAGAGAATGCAAATCATTGGCGAGTTGAAGCTGATCGATCGAGTTTTAAGGTTTTAGAATGTTAGAAGTTGGTTTTAGGCCTTGTAGGAGGCTTTAGCCGAATTTCATATTCGCCAACTTAACATTCTAAAACCTTAAAATTCGATGAGCTTCAACTCGCCTATGACTTGCATTCTTTCCCACCTGGTTGACAGGTAACAACACAGGACTTGGGAGCTCCGAGATAAATACAGAAAGAAGAGAGGCATATGAACAATGGTACCTTGTTACATAATATAAGAAAATTAAGTAAAAGATTAGTATATATTCAATTAAAAATGATTCATCCCCTAAAATCAATTGCTAGAGGATACACGCTATAACACATTCTAAGCGGTATTGACAACATCCATGAATTCTGCATCATTTTCCATACCCTGCGGCGTTTCAGGCAAAAGGCAAGCTTCAATGTCCATGCTGCCTTCTTTTATTCTAGGAAATAAAGTTAGCTTCCCTCCCAACTTGTTACCTGGTCCACTTCTCACTGCTATAGGCCTTACCAAGCCAAAATCATTGCCGTAAACATTGAACCTTTGGCGAACTACCTGTGTGCAGAGTAGTATTAGTTACCTTTTCTTCAACTGTTGGTAGCCAAGGGTTTTCACTCCAAGATTCCACCAAGTTCCTTATCTACTCCCGTGTATAGAGCAACAATCGACAAATGCTAAGAAGTGATTCAACTATTACAATCCCACAATACAATACATCAGCCAAGTAACTACCCTATTACAACCGAAAAGGGAAAATATATCATACCAGGAAGTGAACAAACAAAACAACTGCTAGTGAATCACCGTACCAAGAATATCTAACCAACTATTTATGAACCAATTCAATAAACCGAACGAGACTGTATCCAATCGAGCGAGTAAATGAACGCAACACTCGTCGTAGAAGTCAAAAGAGCAGAAAGAGGCAAAATAGCCATAACTAGAACTCGGGAAGCAGTTGAAAACATGAAAACAAAATATTTATCGGGTCAGGCTATTAGAACTTTTTTTTTTTTACTTAATTTCATACCCCGTTGATTTACTGCAATCCATGAATGAAAAAAAGAAGTTAAAAAGTTATTTTTTTATGCCAACTCAGTAACTTTTTTCACCGTTAGATTAGAAAAATTAATGACTATCAAGGAGCGTGTGAAATTAAGTCAAAAAATTTAAATTCCAATAACCAGACCCATATCTAAAAAGCAGTAACTCACAAACTTGACAGATTTTCATAAACAACTCGATGGGCGACTCGACACAAGTACGCAAAGATAATACTTAACAGCAAAGCACCAACATACTTTAGCAGTTTAGGTAGTAACAGCATCCATGAATTCTGCATCATTTTCCATACCCTGCAATGTTTCGGGCGAAACGCAAGCTTCAATGTCCACGCTGCCTTCTTTTGCTCCAGGAAATAATGTTATCTTCCCATCGAACTTGTTGYCTGGTCCACTTCTCACTGCAGTAGGCCTTCCCCACCCAAAATCAGTGCCGTACTGTAAAGGAATAGAAAAAGTTTCACAGATAGAATGGAGGAAATCGTCTCTCTTAATCATTTCAATAACAAACTTGGCTCTTAAATAGCCTTACAGAGAACTGAAATAAATAACTGAAAGCAAAAACATAGCCCACATTTAATAACTGCTACAAACGTGGTAGGAAGACTAAATCAACAGGACTAAATCAACAATTAACAAATATCCCAACATAAAAGGAAGATCATACGTGATAATAACTAACCATTTAAACAATAGACTAAACAGAAAATCAACACGTACATATTGAACCTTGGCGAACTACTTGTGACCAGAGTATTATTAATTGCCTTGTCGTCCATTGTTGCTTGCCGAGGTTTTTCAATCCAAGACTCCAAATTGTTCCTTATCTTCTCGTCTGTTTGTAAAGCAACAATATTGTTCATTTGCCATGCCACATGGCCAAGTCCTTGTTCAAGCACGTCTCCTGCTTTCATTGTCACGATCCCACCCTGGATTGCATTTCCAAAGTATTCTCTTGGTAACTCTGGGCGTAATCTTGATCTAACATTTGCCACTAAAATGTAACTAACCTCTTGCTCGGGATCAAGACACTTATTACGAATAGCAGATCGCCAAATATGAGATAGAAGTGCTTGAAGAGAGGAGATGTTATTGGTGCCACTCTGAGCATTGGCTTTTGCTTTGAGAGTGGCAATATTTTCCCTTGTAAAGTTAAAAACTCTTTGTTGAAAAGCTGGTTGAACAAACCTATTATCAAGTTGTTTGCTGGTCAATAGAGGAAGGTGAACGGGACAATCAGTATCAGGAAGGAACCAACGCTGAAGGACCGCAGGTTTAGACAAAGATTCAAAACCTCGAGAAATTTCAGACCAAGAATTGAAGAAATGCCAAAAAGACGAGCCATCGGCAACGGTGTGGTTCATGCTGCAAGCAATAAAGATGCCATCAACAAGCTCAGTCACCTGCACTGCAAGCAATGGCTTGGAGGTACCTTCATGGTTCTTGACCTCATTTAGTGGGAAAAATGAGTCTACAATGTGAGGAACATAGACAGTTTGAATGATATCTGCAACAGAAATTCCCTCCACTGCAGCATGGACAAACTCAGCTCCGGTATTGCTGCAGTCTATGAAGTAAGAGATTTTGTTATCATGATGTTGAATGGTGGCAAGGCGACCTGCAAGTGGGGGAAAAAAATCGAGGGTGCGTGAAAGGGAGGTTTTAAGGTGGTAAAGGAAGGTGTTATCTAACTGATCTTGATCATGTTTTGGTTTGTGGAAGAGAAGTCCCTTCTGGATGTAATCCACCAGGAGGAACTTAAGATCCCACGGCGTTAACTCGATCCTCTGATTTGGTTGCTTGTGAGAAGCTGCATAGACTCTACTTGACGAGATGAACCGAATGCTCCCCATGCTCTCTGAGCCAGGTCTCTTCAGTTCGGCAGGGAATCCCTGTCCGTATAAGATGAATTTAGGTGGAAGAGCAAGTAATATTTGATATATTTAAGTTTTTTGGCCAATTAAGCATCTATAAGCGAGACTGTGGAAGAACAAATTGCTGTCTGAATTGCGTTGATTATATTGCGATATGCTCGTCTTTCTTCGAACTT
The DNA here is from genome assembly GCA_026212285.1 of Bursera cuneata. Classification (NCBI taxonomy): domain Eukaryota; kingdom Viridiplantae; phylum Streptophyta; class Magnoliopsida; order Sapindales; family Burseraceae; genus Bursera; species Bursera cuneata. Next base: position 33,448 of record JANLJB010001728.1, on the reverse strand, counting down.
CATGACTAACCATTATCCCAATTGATCAGTCTATCATTCCAATCAGAGATCTCTAGCCATGGGAAGTGGCACGTGGGTCTTCTCCAGTTGGCCTAACACAAACAGTTCTTGTAACGTAGCAATCAGTGAATTCATTAACGGCAATAGTGGACAAAGACATAAACTGTCTGCCTACTTTTTTTTTAATAATACCTACCGCCATTATATGTGTTATGAAATAATTATTTTAACGGTGAGACTCACCGTATAATTATGATTGAGGTCTATCACTATTATGTTATGAAATAATTATATTTAGTGGTGGGTTTAACCACTTAATTATTATATGTATTACGTAAGCGATGACGTAAATATGAAGGACGATTGTACAAGCAATAATATAAATAGTAGGGGCAATTATGTAACTTCACTAAGTGAATAGTGAAGGAGACTGCCTATAAATAGCAGCCTCCTCCCATTGCCATCTACATCCCAAACTCAATAAGAGTTTCTCTCTCTTCTCTCTCTCTCATCTTTGTTTATTTCCATTTAGTCCAAAAGTTTTAAGATTCTAAGTTATACCCCTGAGGGTATATTTCTTAATAGTCTAATAGTTTTGATATCTTACAATCATACCCCTGATTGTAATACATACTATAGCCTCTCAAGCATAATATCACTATTATTCCCATAGTTTGATACTTTATATCTATACCCCTAATTGGTTAATTTGTTAATAGGTCAAGTTTTCACAACAATATGTACCTTATTTTTAATACATAAACACCCCTAACATTTGGATGAAGAAAAACTTCTTTCAAATTTTGAAAAAGTACAGAGAGACGTAAACTTTGGTTGAAGTAATATAGATATCCTTAGATTTTTTTTAAAGATTTTTTTATCTTATTTGTTTTATTCAAAAATTAAAAAATAATAAAAAATCCCAAAAAAATCTCATGAATAACACAAAACCTCGACATATTTTATTAATCATCACAGAACCCCCTATCACAAAAAATTTAATATATATATATATATATATATATATATTGTAGTTTTATATTTTTTTAAACAATTTCAAAATAGTAATTTATATTAACATTTTAAAATATTGAATGAATATATTTTATATATTTTTTAATATTATATAATAAATTTCAAAAAATAAGATGTATGTTTTTTTAGAAAAGAACTTTTTGTGAAAACTCACCCCAATAAAGAGAATTGTTAACTTATGAGAACCGAAAAACTTCTAAACTAGTTAGTCAAATCATATTTATTTTATATTTTTTTATAAATATTTTTTTAAAGCATTTCTTATAAAGACATGTCTTAATTTTTTTTTTTAAATGTCACTTGTTTCATAAAATTTATTAGAATGTAGGAAACAAATATGATTAGAATAATTAGTTTAGAAGTTCTCAAGTTTTTTCAAGTTAATAATTCTCTTCATTAATGTGATTTTTCACAAAAAGTTCTTTTTGTTCGAAAAAATATGTCACTTGTTTTTTTTTAATTTATTATATAATATTGAAATATATATAAAATATATTTGTTCAATATTTTAAAATATTAATATAAACTATTATTTTATATTTTTTAAAAATATATAAAAAACTATAATATATATATATTAATTTTTTTGTAGCGGAGGATTCTTTGATGATTAATTAAACCTGTCAGGGTTTTATATGATTAATGAAACCTGTTTGAGACCTTTTATTATTTTATTAATTTTTAAATAAGACAAATAAAAATAAAAAAGTTTTAAAAATATCTAAGAATATTTATATTACTTTAATTAAATTTTAAAGCTGTTTATATTATTTTTTCAAAATTTAGAGAAAGTTCGTTAGTTTATCCAAATATTGGGGTGTCTAGATATATATCCCACATGTGAAAGTGGCACGTTAGTCTTCTCCGGTCGGCCTTCCACAAACAGTTCTTTGCACCGTAGCAATCAGCGAATCCATTGGCGGCAACAGGGGACAAAGACATAACCTGTCACCCCACTTGATTTTGAGTAATGCCTACTACCTAAACCTATTATATCTCGTTATAAAATAATATTTTATTATATAGTAAATTTAAAAATAAATTAAAAAATATAATATTTTAATAAATTTATCTTGTATAATTTGTTTTATTACATATAAAATATAAATAAATAAATAAAAGTATAATATTATAATATATTTATCTTATTATAAAATTATTTTTTATATATGAAAGTTTAAATAAATTATAAAAATATAATATTTTAATAGATTTTTCTTATGAGTAAATTGTAATTTTTTTTTACATACGAAAGTTTAAATAAATTAAAAAAATAAATATAATATTTTAATATATTCATTTTATTATAAAATTATATTAATAAAAGTTAAAATAAATAAAAATAATCATTTTAAAAAAGACAAATCTATTAAAATATTATAGCTATTTTTTAACTTATTTTGATTTTCATATATAATAAAATATCATTTTATAATAAAGTACATATAAATGAGAGTTAGGCATTACTACAAATTCTATTAAAATATTAGGACATATAAGATACGATATGTATAATAGTACTAGCCCAAAAATTTGTGTTTAAAATTAACTACTCTTGAACGAGAGTGTTAAAATACTAAATGTTACTAAAAAAACTAAGTTGAGAGCAGTGTTACTTAGGTTATAACTAAGGAGTGTGAACATCTTTTTTCCATGGAAATAGGCCAATTCAGGTCCAGAACCCTTCCAAAAGTTAAAAATTAAATTTTACTCTTTTATTTTAATATATTATTATTACATCCCTTCTTAGAAAAAAAAAACTCTATTTTTAGATATTATTTTGTTTTATAAATTATTTTCATGTTAAACATTGAGTAGTCTACCTCTTTTAACTCTAATGACATAGGTAACTTTTTTTTTAATCTAGAAAATATAATTAAAAAATATATATTACAGTTTATAATCATGTAAGCTTCTCTTCTATTTTAGTTTTATTATTTTTATTTCATAAATCATATTTTAATAATTTTTTAATTTATTTACTTTAATATAAATGATATTTTTCTCTATTCTAGTTTGTAATTAATCAATTAGGTTTGATTAAAAGAAAAAAAATTGTTTATGAACGTTAATGAATAATTCAAAACTTTTTTTTATATATAATTTTTAGTGAATTATATATTCTATTTGCTGCATGGTTTTCTCTTTATTTTTGATTTATTTATAATGATTAGAGTAAAAAATAATTAAATATTATTAAAAAAAGAGTTTTCTTTAACACTTTTTTTATTCATTTGTAGTCTTTTTGGATAAAAAAATACATATCAGAAAATAATATTTTCAAAACAATTATGGAGAGATATTAAAGAAAATCAACTTCTGAGTTGAAATTATATATTCTTTTATACAGTTGCATTCCTCTTTTATTTTTTAATAAATTCCTTTGTAATATCAAGATTTATAAAAAAAATATATATATACATATTAAAATATTTATGGTGCCCTTTTACACAAAATTTCAGTTCGCCACTGTTAATGGTACCTTGTTACATAACATAAGAAAATTAAATAAAAGATTAATATATATTTAATTAAAAATGATCCAAAATAGGGAAGACTCAAGCTAGACGAGACAAGTGCGAAATATATTTTTCTTGATTATATATAGATCACAATCAAAGGTAAATGTATTTTTCTTGGTTATATATAGCTCACAATCAAGGGTTATAGGCTATATGGCTTGAAGAGCAACAAGATGATTTATTTCATAAAAAAACAATATGAAATTGGGAGGAAACCAAAGTTAAAAGACAAACTGTCTTTATGGAAGAAATCCCAAAAAAAAAAAAAATTGCTTTGAAGAAGAAATTATGAAACTTCACCTCAATTGATGCAACCAACAAGTTAAAAGACGAGTTGTAGAAATCAACAGAGCAGGAACAGGCATAATAGCCATAACTGGAACTCCGGAAGCAGTTGAAAATATGGAAACAAAATACCTAAAAACACTTAACTCACAAACATCCCGACGGGTGACTCTCACACAGTTACACAAAGATAATACTTACTCGCAAAGCTTCACTTTAAGTCCAGCAGTTTAGGTTGTAATAGCATCCATGAATTCTGCATCATTCTCCATACCCTGAAGTGTTTCAGGCAAAAGACAAGCTTCAATGTCCACGCTGCCTTCTTTTGCTCCAGGAAATAGTGTTAACTTCCCTTCCAACTTGTTTCCGGGTCCACTTCTCACTGTAATTGGCCTTCCCCAGCCAAAATCATTGCCGTAAACATTGAACCTTGGCGAACTACCCGTGTGCAGAGCAATACCATTTAGATATTCTTCCAATGTAACTAGCCGAGGGTTTTCAATCCAAGACTCCAAAAAGTTCCTTATCTTCGCCTCTGTCAGCAGAGCAACAAGCTTGTTCATTTGCCATGCCACATGGCCAAGTCCTTTCTCAAGCACTTCTCCTGCCTTCATTGTCACGGTTCCACCCAGGATTGCATTTCCAAAGTATTCTTGTGGCAACGCTGGGCGTAATCTTGATCTGGCATCTACCAATAATCTGTAAATAATCTCTAGCTCGGGATCAAGACATTTATTACGAATAGCAGATCTCCAAAAGTGAGATAGAAGTGCTTGAAGAGAGGAGATGTTGTTGGTGCCAGTTTCATCATTGGCTTTTACTTTGAGTTTGGCAATGCTTTCCCTCGTGAAGTTAAAAACTCTTTGTTGAGAAGGTGGTGGAACAATTCTATTACAGACTTGCTCGCTGCTCAATAGAGGTAGG
>JANLJB010001728.1:9182-28632 GCA_026212285.1 Bursera cuneata | reverse complement strand
AAATATCCCAACATAAAAGGAAGATCATACGTGATAATAACTAACCATTTAAACAATAGACTAAACAGAAAATCAACAGTCGGTGCTCTTTTTTTTAATAATAATACGTATAAATTTTATATTTTAACGATGATATGAAAATATATAAATAATAAAAATAAAAATATTAAAATTAAAATAATAAATATTGATATTATATTACATAATGTCATATTAATTAAGAGATAAAATTGGGATACAAATTTTATATATATAACATTATTTTTTTAATATATTTAATATTTCTAATTATCTAACTAAATTTTATCTAAAGCAAAAAAATGTTATTTTAAATATGTTTTAAGACACGCTTGTCATTTATTAATACTGACAAGAAACTCTTTTGTTGGATCACAAGGAGTGTTAATCAACTCATATCACATGAAATTAAGTTATCAAATAATATAGGTTTGTTAGTCATTATATTTAACCAATAACTTGCACATCATCTTGTCAATTAGTCCGATAATAAAAATATGACTGGACTAAATTTTAAAATGATCATCTAAACTTGGTTGTTTATCACCTTTAATATTTTTTTTATGTCAAAGTAAAGAATAACGGTTTAAATTTAGTGAATTAGTTCGAAACTTTTATATTAAGAATGTTTTTTAATTTTGATTCTAATCACGAATCAAAACTGATTAATAAGAGTTGTGGAAATGACTAATTCATTTTCTTATGGTAATGAGATTCCCATTCCAGAGTTTAGTTTTTTCAATCAAATGGCAGTAATGGGAATACCTATTCCCATTCTAATTCTTGAATTCATTTTTACAGATCAAACATCCCCTAAGAGAAAATTAATATATGATTAATGTATCCTTATTTTATTAGTATTGTAATTATGTATCCTTATTTTAGAATTATCTGCATAATTCTAAAAAATAATGTAATTTTAAACATAATCTCTATTTTAATTTTTTTTACAACAAAGTCCTTTGTTCTACATCTTGATAGCTATGAAGTTGTTAAGCACAAACGGTTGAGTTATTGTAATACAATCTCAAGTCATTGGATCGTATTGTCAAATTGTCATTGTCGTATTATCAAATAGAAAGTTATGAGAATTAAGACTAATTTTAGAAATCCACCTTAAAAACAACTAAGTTTTTGTACTTATTTTCCTATCACGAAAGTCCTCCTTACTTAAAATAACCCAAAAAATACTTTTGAAGACTATTATCAAAAAGAGGATCTTGATATTGGCAAAAGCACAATTCCAAAAACTTACCTATCATCGCAAACATATCTTGACCACGACTGTTAACACCATTATCACACGCTCCTCAATACTAAAAACAAAAATCACATGACTAACAATATAGAAGTATTTAATTTACAATTTTTCATTTTTTAAATTTATGGACTATACATGAGATATATGAGATAAAGGATCTTTTAATGTAGACCTTAAAATAATCTCTTTTTTTTTTTCCAATAATAATATGAAAAGATTTAAATAAAATGGATTTACATAGATAACGTTAAAGTAATGTTATATAAATAATATATTTGTAAATGATACGCATACTATCAGATGTGACATAATATTTTTAGATGATAAATATAATTGATGCATATTGCATCAAGTCTATTCATCTATAAGAGCTTTGAAGATCAAAGTCAGCTACCACAAATCCAAAATTGGTAACAACTTCTGAATTTATCGTTGGGATGCAATGAAATCCAAATGGATATTAAATATTTGGATTGCATAGCTTCCTAAATAAGAATTCTTTTTATATTTCATTACAATAATTTTTTTGTATTTTCATTATGTTCATTTGATGTAATTTCATGTATATCTAGATGTTTTAGTTTGTAATTTTGTATGTAATTATTTGATGTAATGCCCTTGTGTATAAAGAATTAAAACTAGATGGCTTTAAGTTGTAAAATTGCTCACTGTCCATTTTTACTTGAACGACCATATACGGTCATCAAACGAAAATGGATAGAAAGCTGAAAATTGCTCACTGTCTATTTTCGCTCGAACGACCATCATACGGTCATTAAAGAAAATGGACAGAAAGTTGAAAATTGCTCACTGCCTATTTTTGCTTGAACGCTCATCATACGATCATCATACACTCATTATACGGAAATGAGCAGAATACTTTTCAAGCCTTTTGCTCGTCTCTTGCTCAAGCAAACATCATACGAGATTACTTTTTGTATAAACATCATTTCATTTCGTGTAACACATAACTTTGATGAATAAATAAAAATTAAAACATTTTGTGTATTCATTTCTTTGAGAGTGTTTTCTCATGTGAAGCTTCCTCAATCCAATTTCATGCCAAAGAGATTGGTGGTGGAAAACCTTCAAGTTGGTAGAATTTGTTTCCTTTATGCTTGAAGTTCTATCTTGGCATCTATCTTTATAAGTGTTATATTTCTATCTCCTTTCAAGTTGTTGTTCTTGAGAAGCTTGTTGTTGTTGTGAAATTGTTGATGTTTGTGTGTATGTTGGAGGGTGACGTTTCGTTGTTGTTGAATAAGTTATTGTGCTGTTGGTTTTAAGTTTGAATATTGTTGTTGTATTGTATTGTTAGTTTTAAGTTTGAATATTGTTGTTGTGGAGGTTGTTTAAGTGTTTATTTGGAATATTTTCATTAATATTTTGTTACTTATTAATTTTCAAGCTTAATCTTACTCAAATGGTGGAAATGCATGATCTGAAATGCATCAAGCATGGCCGGATATGCATCAGTAATATTCAATAATATCATATTATATCAGTTTATGTTATAATAATTGAATAAATTGGTTGTATATTTCGTATTGTTAAGATGGTTGAGATCTTTTATATAAAATTTTGATAAAACATCTTTACACACGTTCTAATCATTTATCTCATTTCATTCAGTTATTGAATTTTAAGTGAAAAAGTTAACGTTAGATTATTTCAGTTATTAGATTATGTGAGACGAGTTGTTCGAAATTTGTATTGTGACTTTAACACTAATTACTAGGATTATTAATATAAAATAGGAAAAACCCAAAGGCACTTTACAAAGGTTTCCTAATAAGAGTAAAATTCTTATTTACATCAATATTTTCATAATTTTTTTTTCTTAATTCTACTTGGACTACTTTCACCATAACTTAATAATTTGTAACCGTTAGATTACGTAAGATTAATGGCTGAAAATTCATGTTAATATATTCCATAAAAAATTGTATTAAAAAAATTCTCACCTATATATATATATATATATATATATATAAGATTTCTTTAACAAGCGGATTCGGAAGAAGTTAATGTTTGATCTTAAGTAGTTTAATTAAAACTCAAACACATTGAGTTTCAATTTGGATATTTTTACAATTTCTTTTCTTAAGAACATAACTTAAGACCTCGTCACAAGTTTAGTATTTAATACTTCTATCAACTTTTGTCCAAATTGGACGTGTTTTAATTGAAACTTATCTATCAATTATAGGCCGTGAAAGATACCAACTTTGACTTGGAACTTCCAACTTCAAAACGATAATCCACCATAATTAATTCAATCAAATAATAATAATAAAAAAAACCAGTATCTCATGTGCGGCGATAAATATCAATTCATTTTATCGGCGATAAATTGATGGGTTTCTTTTCTTGAAAATCAAACAATCATATATCTATATATTTTTATCTCGTTCTCTTCTCATATCGAAATCATGAACTGGGAATCACTGTATCACGTGATACAATAAGTACCACATCTCCAGACCAGAACTGACCCCCCACTACGATGGCAAATACCGTAATATTCTTCCAAATCTGGGGTCAAAGTTCTTGGGTCCCATCCCATAAAAAGCTTGTCGTTTCCTGGGGGATCTGAGGCGAATGAAAGTCGCTTTCCCAAGTTTCCCGTTCTGTTCCTCGGCTGCACCTGTACCTCTCCTGCGAACCGTCAGATTAATCTCACTTTTCTCTCACGTTATCATCTCAATATATCAACCAAATTTTGAAGCTTGCCGCATTAAATCACAAAAATAGGTAAATATGTTTAATTTTTAAAGAAAAAATATTTCATATTTTTTCTTTAAAAATAATCTTATCCACCTTTTTAATATCGTAATTATTGTTGAACAAATTAACCACTTTACAAGTTTTTATTTAAAAATTTTTTTGAACTATAAAATCTAATATCTGAAAAGTTGTTGAACTAATGATAAATGATTATGATTTTTATTTTTTTAAAACATGTTTATTTTAAAAAAATTAAAATTTTAATTATTTTTCAAGGATTTTTACCCTTGATATAATAAAAAATATTTATTAAAAAGATTAATTATAGTTTAAAATAATTTTATTATAAAACTATATAATTTTTAAAGAATATTACATAATTTTTTTAGATTTTAACATGTTAGAAATTTCATGGGACAAGTTGAAACTTTTTATAAATATTTTATAAGAAATTTGATGAAAAAAAAAGCTTTTCTCTAGAAAAAGCTAACAAACAAAAGCACGCACACAGAGTGTGGTACCATGTTCTGGTCAGTAGGGAATTACTTCTCCGAGTAATACAGCTGTTAACTAGAGATTCCGCGCCGATAAACTCGACAAAATGTAGCCGGCTTAGTGGGGCCCATATACTGACTGTACTTATTCATAAGCCTAACGACAGATCACTATAACTATCAACTTAGACGATAACTTATCATTGATAAGCTATTATACTTATCATCCTCTCAAATCTGTCTCCTCTCCCTATAAAAATCGCAATTCCTGCAAGGCTCAATGTCGGTATATAAATATAAGTTTCAGAGGGGGAGAAGAGAGAGAAGAATAGAGAAAAGAAGAAGCTTTTAAGTTACATATATAAATATATATATATATAGAAACACACAGAAATCTTCAATTTTAGAGAGAGAAAGCTTCATTTTTTAGAGAGAGAAAGCTCGTTCTAGCTCTCTCTCTCTCTCTCTCTCTCGGTGTTCTGAAATCGATTCACAAGGTGAGTTTTTTGTTTTTGTTTTTATTTATTTGGTGTGTTTTATGAAGAAAAATTACTTTATGTCGTTTTGGGCTTGACTTTGATTTTGGCATCTTTGATCCCAAAAATAACCTTGTTTTTCTTCAGAGTTTCCTTCGTTAAGTTGATTTAACTTCATTTTTGTGTTTAATTTTAGATTTTTTTTTTCTGGAAAAATATTTTTTTTGGCGTATTATGGAAGGAAGTTTGATGATCTAGTTCAGGACGGACTTTTAATTTTTTTTTTGTATTTTCAATTAATTTTTTTTCTTGTTAGTAAGGATTTTTTAGCTGACTTTTTTATTTTTAAAAAATAATTAAATCTTTTCGTGTTTGTTTTAATTCATTCTGGCAGATCTAGAGAAATATACGGTGGAAAACTGTGTCCTCGGAATCACACATAAACGGTGTGATTGAACGATGTCGTCTCTCAGTAGAGAGCTGGTGTTCTTGATCTTACAGTTTCTCGATGAAGAAAAGTTCAAAGAAACTGTTCACAAGTAAGCATTTCTTTTCACGTTCCCCCCCTCCCCCCACCCCACCACCACTTTTAATTTTAATTTTTGCTTTTTAATAAAGTGTGCGTTTTTTTTTTTTTTTTAAATTATGATTGTGTAATGTTTGGTTCAGTGTAATTATCATTGTTGTTATGTGAATGATTTGGAATGGTTAATAATTAATTGTTTTTATATTGAAAATAGGCTTGAACAGGAATCTGGGTTTTTCTTTAACATGAAATATTTTGAGGATGAGGTGCATAATGGGAACTGGGATGAGGTTGAGAAGTACCTCTCTGGTTTCACTAAAGTCGACGATAATCGGTACTCAATGAAAATATTTTTTGAGATAAGAAAGCAGAAGTATCTTGAGGCATTGGATAAGTAAGTTTGCAGTTTTGGTATTTTTAGTTCTATATGTACAATCATTGGAAGTGTTTTCATATAGTTGCATGAAAATGAGTATGTGCTAAAACCTTGGTAGGCATGACCGGTCGAAAGCTGTGGAGATACTGGTGAAAGATTTAAAGGTGTTTGCTACATTCAATGAGGAGCTTTTCAAGGAGATTACTCAGCTGTTGACATTGGAGAATTTTAGGTATTAGGGTTGTGTTAAATTGGTTTAACGTTTGAACGTCGAGTGATAGCAGCCATGGGAATTTTAAATGCATTTGTTTTTTGTTTTATTTAAGGGAGAATGAGCAATTGTCTAAGTATGGAGATACCAAGTCTGCAAGAGCAATCATGCTTGTTGAGCTTAAGAAACTTATTGAAGCCAATCCTTTGTTCCGTGACAAATTGCAGTTCCCTCAACTTAAGAATTCAAGGTTACGCACTCTCATCAACCAAAGGTAATTTTTCTAGAGTTTTGCTATATCTTTCAATTCAAATTGAGTTAACTGTGAAAATTACTTAAGGAGACTTGAGGAAATGTTTGTACATTTGGTGATGTTTTTGGTACAATGTATATACTTAATATGGAAATGTCCATGTGTCTTCCAGGCTTTTAGAATGTAAAATAGGTCAGTTAATTTCTGCTGTTTTATTTTCTAAATGATTGTTCCAATTTAAAGATGGGGTTATTCCATCAAACACCATGGGAAGAAAATGATTTTATCTAATTTTGGTGAACTTCCAATAAGTATGTCTCCTAGTCTTTGTTTATTGGAGTATATAATACATAGCATGGGTGTAAGCTGTAAATTCATCAGTATAGGACATCTCACATTTTTATTTTAAAATTTTAGCAGCTTTTGATGATATTGACATTTTTCGCATGCTGGAACTTCGCTCGTTCTGTAAAGAGAAAGAACTGATTTTTCTGTCGTAATTACAGTCTGAATTGGCAGCACCAACTTTGTAAAAACCCAAGGCCAAATCCAGATATAAAAACTCTCTTTGTGGATCACTCATGTGGACAACCAAATGGTGCACGGGCACCATCACCTGCAAACAATCCATTGCTTGGATCCTTACCAAAGCCTGGGGGTTTTCCACCTCTAGGTGCACATGGGGTGGGTTATTAAGCTTAGTTAGTCATAATTTTTTAGTTTTTATGGAGTCTTTATATGCTTTCTTAATGTGCTTGGATTTTTGTGTTCAGCCATTTCAACCAACACCTGCACCAGTTCCAACACCCCTTGCTGGTTGGATGTCTAATCCTCCGACTGTAACTCATCCAGCAGTTTCTGGAGGAGGAGCTATTGGTCTCGGTGCTCCATCTATACAAGGTTTTATGTCATTCTTTCTTACTGTAGGGCTGTGAGATCCTGTGTAATACTTTTCAATATTCGTAACTATGGTCGGATTGCACTGCTTTCTACAGCTGCTTTAAAGCACCCCAGAACTCCTCCAACTAACCCTTCTGTGGACTATCCACCAGGGGAAGCTGATCATATTTCCAAAAGAACAAGGCCCATGGGAATTTCTGATGAGGTACTCTAATTTGGCTCTCTTTCCCTTCACCTATGAAAAGATATAATTCACCATTAATTTAGTAATCTTTTCTTAGTTGCCTCTATAATATATATATATATATATATTTCCCGCAGGTAAATCTGCCTGTCAACGTATTGCCAGTATTTCCAGGTCACAGTCATAATCAAGCTTTTAATGCAACTGAAGACTTGCCAAAAGTTGTCACAAGGACTTTGAACCAGGGATCTTCTCCTATGAGCATGGATTTCCATCCTCTTCAACAAACAATTCTTCTAGGTCTAATTTTTCTTTAATCCGTTTATTTGTTTACGTGCAGTTTTGTATGTTCTGTCCTTTTAAACTTTGATTGTTTAATCTGTCAATTGAACTTTGAGTTTTTTTCTATGTTATGCTTCAGTTGGAACCAACGTGGGGGACATAGGACTGTGGGATGTTGGTTCTAAGGACCGGCTGGTTTTGAGAAACTTTAAAGTTTGGGATCTTGGTGCGATTTCGATGCCTCTCCAGGTATGTCCCTTGTCACTATCAATTGAAGAGATCCATTATGTTCATTCTGTATGCTTAATTGATGCCATATTGGAGTGGCTAAAATTGAAGTTATTTTGATGGAATTCAGGCTGCCTTAGTCAAAGATCCTGGTGTGTCTGTCAACCGTGTTATATGGTGTCCTGATGGGACTTTATTTGGTAAGCATGAAGACTTGGGAATTCTTCACTGGTTATAGTAATATAATCAATATAAAGAATTATGGGGTTAAACTGGAGCATTAATTGATGTATATCCCATTTAATTGACAGGAGTTGCATACTCAAGGCACATTGTACAAATATATCGATATCATGGAGGAGATGATGTTCGACCGCACCTGGAGGTAAATGTATCATCAAGTTAAATGAATGCTCAATTTTTCTCCTCACTTTGTTGTACTTGAGGTTCATATATGCAAGTGACACTAAAACTCCTGATCTAGATTGAAGCTCATGTTGGTGGAGTAAATGATCTTGCTTTCTCCCACCCAAATAAGCAACTTTGTGTGATAACCTGTGGTGATGACAAGACCATCAAGGTTTGTTTATCAACATCATTTATTATTTTAGTTATTTTAGGAGTCAAAGTTGCCATTCATCGCTAATTTGTTCTGTAAAATAGGTGTGGGATGCTGCTACTGGTGCAAAACAGTATACATTTGAAGGTCATGAAGCTCCTGTCTATTCTGTCTGCCCTCATCATAAGGAAAACATTCAGGTGCTACTGTTGGAGAGTTTTTTTAGTTGTATTTAGTCTTCTGCTCGTATCTTCTTCCTGTCTGTCCTTTTTACTGATATTCTTTGCATGCTTTATGCTTCAGTTCATCTTTTCAACAGCAATTGATGGAAAAATAAAAGCTTGGTTGTATGACAATTTGGGATCACGAGTTGATTATGATGCTCCTGGCCGTTGTTGTACAACGATGGCTTACAGTGCCGATGGTACAAGGTCAATGCACTAGACTCGGTGTGTCTGTCTTTCTGGTCTTCTTTTGTTTGTTGGTGGTCAATGCTGAAAATGGTTTCTTTTTCTGTTTTCCCTTCTCTGTTCTCTTTTGGCCGTGGATACTGCAGGCTCTTTTCATGTGGGACAAGTAAAGATGGGGAGTCACATATAGTTGAATGGAATGAAAGTGAAGGGGCTGTGAGAAGGACCTATCAAGGATTGCGCAAACGATCTTTGGTTGTTGTGCAATTTGATACGACTAAAAACCGGTTTTTGGCAGCTGGTGATGATTTCTCCATTAAATTCTGGGATATGGACAATGTTCAACTTTTGACAAGTATTGATGCTGAAGGAGGCCTTCCAGTAAGATTACTGTGTCCAATTGTTTTATTTGAAAACCTTTTGAAGGTAAAAGTTGCTCATTTCTTCCTTCCTTAATTGTTAGGCAAGTCCTCGTATCCGCTTTAACAAGGATGGCAGTCTCTTGGCTGTTTCTACTAGTGATAATGGGATTAAGATTTTGGCAAATTCAGAAGGCGTTCGGTTGCTACGTACATTTGACAATATTTCTTATGATGCATCGAGAACCTCAGAAGCCTCAAAGGTAGTGTTATTGGTTCAGTTGACTTTTAGCTCTTGACCACAATTTTAAACAAATATATCTCATATCCATTATGTCATACAGCCTGCAATAAACTCAATCACAGCTGCGGCAGCTGCTGCCACTAGTGCTGGACTTGCTGACAGAGGGGACTCTGTGGTTGCTATTCCTGGAATGGTCTATCAACGATCATGTTCTTTTTAATTTTTCTGTTGGTTTTACTTCGTCGTAACAATTACACTTCCACAACACAATAATTGAAAACTTCATTTCTTCCATGCTATATGGAGCTTGGTGTCATGATTGTATGATGCTTTTATTGTATATTTAACTCTAAGCAAATTGATCTTTACCAGAATGGGGATGCCCGTAGCTTGGGAGATGTGAAACCTAGAATAATGGAAGAATCTAATGACAAATCAAAGATTTGGAAGTTAACTGAAATCAATGAACCATCTCAGTGTCGATCTTTGAGACTTCCTGACAACATGAGGGTAAACAAGGTACAACCTAATGCTAGCAGGCTTTGTTCTTGAGAGATTTTTTTGCATGCTCATTTGTTTATTTTGGTGCTTGCTCCACATGTTTGTTTTATGGTATTTTTAATCATTCATATTTTAAGCAGCACTATGACTTTTGCAAAACTTGCTGATTGTTTGTATATGTTATAAAAATTATTTTCACTCTATCTTTAATAGTAACTGCTGCAGCCGAAAAGGCCATAATTTTGCTATAGATCTAATTGAGGGATAGATCTTGCCTGTCCATAATAACTGCAGCTGTTGCAGAGGCCTTTTTTTTTTTTTATTAATTATTGAAAATGTTGATGAAAGGTAAGCCTTAGGTGAACTTTGGATAATTTTTTCCATGGTGCAACAGAATGAATTCAATTTAGGTGATTAGTGAAGTTCTGCATCTTAAAATTATGTGTAAGGGTCAGATTTTAGTAAAGATTAAATATAAAGCTCCTTATTTTTCTCCGCTGGAGCTATATGCGTGGGAGCTCAAGCTGATCGACATACAAATAACAAGTTGGCATTCTCTTAGTGTCTTTCTCTGACATATCTTGGTTTCCATACCTGTTATATGACATCTATGATGATAATCTCTGGTTCCAGAATGTATATATGTGTTCTATTAAATTCTGATTATGCTATTGCCCCTTTATTTGACTCCTGAATGAATCTGGATCTTTACTTTTATGCGCTAGAGTTGATACTATATTGTATATACTTGTGAAGTTTGTAACTCTTTCCTCTTGCCTCAGACAACGGTATCCTCATTACTTTCTTATTGAATGCTGCAGATATCAAGGTTAATCTTTACAAATTCAGGTAATGCTATCTTGGCATTAGCATCAAATGCCATTCACCTACTGTGGAAGTGGCAGCGAACTGACCGAAATGCATCTGGCAAGGTAATAGGAATGCATATAAAGTAGTTTTTGTCAGCCTTCCTCAGTTGTAGTCATAAATTTGGAGAATGAGCTTCTGCATTTCCTTCAATAATTGGTCCTTTATCGTGTAGGCAACTGCTAGTGTGTCACCTATACTATGGCAGCCATCTAGTGGCATTCTGATGACCAATGATGCGACAGACACTAACCCTGAAGAAGCTGTGCCCTGCTTTGCTTTGTCCAAAAATGATTCTTATGTTATGTCAGCATCTGGTGGAAAGATTTCCCTCTTTAATATGATGACATTTAAGGTAATCAATGATCTTTGGCATGTAGTTTAAATTTTGTTTTTCAATTTTACCAATCTCGGCTTCTATTAAATGCAGACAATGGCAACTTTCATGCCGCCACCACCTGCAGCAACATTTCTTGCCTTTCATCCTCAAGATAACAACATTATTGCTATTGGCATGGATGATTCTTCAATTCAGATATATAATGTTCGTGTGGACGAGGTATAATGCATAGAATGCGATTTGTGGACAACTTTCTGCACCATTCATTTGGGAAGCAGCAGGTTTTATCCAGTTTCCTTCTGTCATTGTAGGTTAAAAGCAAGCTTAAAGGCCACTCCAAAAGAATAACAGGCCTTGCCTTCTCTCATGCTCTGAATGTGCTACTTTCGTCTGGAGCAGATGCTCAGGTAATCATTTATCTACACTGGTGTGTGCTCTGAACTGGAGTGCTCTTTTTAGTTTATCATTACAACCACCTTAAGATTTAAACCAACCATCCTTTTAACATGCACTACTTTCTTTTTACGCTAAAATTGATTTTTCGCTCTATTAATCAATCTCCAAATTTGAAGTATATTATCAGTGGATTATTACTATGTAATAGTTTTGTCAGTTAACTGTTCTCTCGTTTTGGGCTTTATTCTGAAATCTTGAACATAGATTTGATGTTGATACACTAAATGCCTGTCCTTAAACAGCTTTGTGTATGGAACTCTGATGGATGGGAAAAGCAAAAGAACAGATTCTTGCAAATTCCACCTGGAAGGACACCGACGGGACAGTCAGACACGCGTGTACAGTTTCATCAAGACCAGATACACTTCCTGGTTGTACATGAGACACAACTTGCAATATATGAAGCAAAACAACTAGAATGTGTGAATCAGGTACCTTTTCTTTAAGTCCGCTGTTCTGAAAGTGATGACTTTGAAAATATTCTTGTTTGCTATCAGTGGAAGTGACAACTTGGAGATTATTATTACTTATGTACGACAGTGGGCGCCTCGTGAATCTTCTGCCCCAATCAGTCATGCAACATTCTCATGCGATAGTCAGCTCATCTATGCCAGCTTCTTGGACGCATCAGTATGTGTGTTTAGTGCTTCAAATCTCAGATTGCGTTGTCGTATCAACCCTTCTGCGTATCTTTCTGCTAATGTCAGGTAAATCTCTTAAAAAGTTTTCAAGTTTATTTTGTGGGGTTTTTTTTGGAGGGCCGGAATTAACTGTTGACATGTTACTATTTTACAAGATACTAATTGATTTGACATTGCAAAGTCAAATTGTGCTCACAAAAAACAACTTCTACATTTTTGTGGTGGCAATTGTTGATTCCAACCATGTTTTTTCCTTTATGCTCTAGCTCCAACGTCCACCCGCTCGTGATTGCTGCGCATCCACAAGAACCAAATCAATTTGCACTCGGTCTATCAGATGGTGGGGTTCATGTTTTTGAGCCCCTTGAATCTGAAGGAAAATGGGGCGTGCCTCCACCTGTTGAGAATGGGTCAACTAGTAGCGTACCAGCTACTCCTTCGGTAGGAGCTTCAGCTTCAGAGCAAGCCAAAAGATGATAAAATTGCTGGCAGAGCACAAGTTCTTTTACATGCTTGGCTTGCTGGCCCATTCCTAATTTAGGTATGCTTTTATCTTCAATTGGTTTCAATGTTTTGAAGAGCATTTTCCTTTTCTTTTTGGGGAAAATAAGATCCCATCCAAACTAGTTGATCCACAATTGATCATTTGACATCCATCTTGACTCAATTCTGAAACGTTTTATGCAAAAACGTGATCATTTTGGACTTCTATGATAGTCCTGATCAGCCAGTTATTCAACTCTTTACTTAAGAAAATAGGATTCTCTTTATTGACTTATGCATCTCATGATTACTTTTCTTCCAACTCAAAACAAGGCTCTAGCTGTTGAACAATGTTGAATCAACCCATATATTATATTATTTTACTATTTTCTCTAATGATTAGTCAAATTATTCTTACTAGCTCCTGAATTCATTTTTCTTTAATATTAAAAAAAAAAAAAAAAAAAAAAACAGAAGCATTCTCTCAGTTCTAATTTTNAATTCATTTTTATTTAATATTAAAAAAAAAAAAAAAAAAAAAAACAGAAGCATTCTCTCAGTTCTAATTTTGTTCTTAATTTCTTATTTTGGCAGTTTTGAGGTCCAAGATGTGTAATTTACTTGAAGAACAACTTTCAAGGGTGTAGATTTAACATGTTTTATCAGGATTACTCTGTTAAGGTAAATGCTGTAGGAGAATTGATGATAGTGAAATATTTTTTTTTTTTTGAATCCTTTTAGAAAGAACAATCTCAAAAGAAATCACTGTTTATCCTCACTTTTGATTGTTGAATAGCAATGCTGTCCTAAATATCAACTTCCAGTGTGTTGTCTAGATTTCCTTTTAATTGCTTGAATCTTGATGCTCAGCTAACACTAAAGCTCTTCTCTGTCGCCAATTTAATCGACGGTCCATGAAAAATCCGTCCTTTTCTTTTATTTATTTATTTTTTTGCCATATTTGTCCCAAGCTTTTTAACACCAGGATCATTGTAAATAAGGTATTGTGTTGACTATCTTCAATATATTATTTCTTTGTAAAGCTAACTGCAGTTTATCCAGACTATGATTGAAAGCACAATCCAAATAAAATCTGAATCTAAATAAAAAAGTTTGTATACCAATTTCATATCCTAAGTTGATGGAACATGAAGTGAAAGGTAAGATACGTAAATTTATCTATATATCCTGGAATGATAAAGCGGAAGCAGACGCATCATTTATCCATGAATTTCTTGCTTGTGCTGGCTAGGTCGTTATCCATATTATATAGTGTCTTCCTAACTTAAATTGATTTTTCATTGAATGCCATTTATACTAGTCCGGAGAATGCATGCTTGCAGGAAGCGTCTTCGCTGGGTAAGACCTATAAAGGTTATGGAGTGGAAACAAAATTGCTCGGGTTAAAATAATTTTGTGTGTAGGATTTTCGCTTCAACTTGAATGACAGAATACCAATCGAACTTAAAATGGCAAAATTCGCTCGTTAGTGTTATCTGATCTGATCAAGCTGGCAGAGGCCACCAGGGTGTTGCTAGTTTCATTCCAATGCTGAAACATGAGTTCTTGAATTATCCTTAAGTCATGCTAACATTAGGATTCATTTCTTGACGCAAATATTCACTCGTAGCATACCATATCTCAATGGATTGGCGTAGTTTTTCTATTGCGTGGACATTCCCACATTGATGGTGTTTTTCTAAAATCAAACTTTGTTGTTCAGCATCTTGGAGGCATCCCTTAGAAGGTATCGTTAAAAGATCATCAATTCCTAATGAAATGGATGTAGTAGTCGTTTGCTGGAAATCCAGAGTTTTTACTTAATCCAGGATGTGTGATGTATATACCATTCTTAAATGTTCTATTAACCTGTTAATAAGTCGTCTAATGGCATTTGCATCCATTATTTTATTGTGAAAGATTAGACTTGCTCTTGGGTCGGACGGAGATTGGCCCTCGAGTGCAAAGGCAGAAGGGAGCTTGACTGCAAGACCCACCGGTCCTATACTAAATGGTGATTCAACATGGATTTGACATCCTGAAACCAAGCTAATTTTAGAGTAGCTTTATGATAATGGAACCAACCAGCAAAAAGCATTAAGGCTTAAGGCTGCAAAGATCAATACGCCAATTGCGGCACAAAGTTATTCCAAATGCTCGCTAAAGCTGAAAAAACCTAGAGGTTTTTATTCCTCGGAAACCGCCACCCACATCACTGTTCAATATTTTGTAAAGGCTTCAATTCATGATAATATATATCCATTAACAGCCACAACCTTTCCATTCCACTACAACAGCAGCAGTCATTGCCGATGTATTAATAATGAATAATATTACTTTTATAAGCTTTTTAATGCAAACTCACGATATAAAATTAGTGATATAACATGATTGGAGGAGCCAATTTTTAAATTTTTATAAACTAATAAAAGTTGACGATGTCACGTGAATTTCTATAAATGAGTTGGTATGAATGGTTAAATGTAGCACTACTCCTAATAAATAGTAACATATATTTATAAGGTGTATACAAATTTTTATAATATTATTTATTTATTGACACATTAAATAAATTAAAACCTCTAAACTATGAGTAATATTATATATACAAAATTTTAAATATAAAATGTTGCGAAATCAAGTGAGTGATAAGATAAATGATCTATTTATCATTTTGATTTTTATATATTCATCTTATAACTGATTTGATCTCAAATTATTTTATATATATAGTATTACCGATAAATTAATAACAAGCTCTAACATCGATCAAAAATAGGAATATGCATCATGGAGACTCATTGACATGAAAATAAGTCCATGATATGTTCATGCACAGAGGATACATGGACCATGCCGATCAAAAGAAGCATTTTCCTTTGAGGTAATACTGTTCACATAATGGATGGTATCGCAGCTTTTGAAAATGGTTATGTATCTTTGTTATTTCATGGACCTTGTTCAATTGGAAATGAGGACTGGTGATCAAATTCAAGGCCGAAAGGCGTCGTTTAGACTTTCCCATTACTGTTTTCACGTTCTACAAAAGCTCTATTATTTCCTTAATAACTTTTTCATTAAGATTCGGATTTTAGTGCCCTTCGTTTTGATAGTCTTATTTCAATTTCTAGCTCTTTTAAAACGATTTGAATTCAGAATTCAAAGATGGAAAAGCTCATATTGAGTAAAATTTGTTTTGATTACATTCCCAGAATTTGAACTTGATATTCTCATCATCTCAACAGACTTTGACGAATTCATTCAAGAACTTTTGTTTCATAATCTCTTATAATTCTTTAAAAAAATTACGTAACTGTAAAATCTAATTTGCAAGTTATCAATAAATTGTTTTAATTTGTATGTTCCAATCCCTTTCGTATATGTTTTCTTGAATCATATATGTCAACTCGAGCTAGAGCTATAGAAGCAACTGAATGGTAAACAGACAAGAAGACTCATCGGTCCTCTTCGTACTGGTCACCGAATGGTAATGTTACTAGCCGACCAACGTACTATACTTACTCAATGCTTGCACTAGAATTACTCATAACATGTAAAAATCAACAGAAAAAAAAAATTACCTCGCACGTAAAGAAAACAAAAATGACTTTAATAAAGCAAGCCAAGGACCTACTGATGTAATAATCTCTCTGAAAGACGTGGCCAAGAGGGTTACCTTATGGTTTCGTTGCTCTATCAGCAGCATTTAATAATGACTGGACTTAAATAAGCACATGGTGACGATTCCAAAAACGAAAAAAAAAAAGTTCTTTAAAAAAGTTGCTTTCCTCTTACCAATTTTAGAAATAAATATTTTTTATACAATCATTTAAACACATAAAATTATGATACAATAAGCAGAGATGATTTATCTTCGAACACAAACATTAACTAATTTTTTTGAGAAAACAGATGACATGGAGAAATTGACACCTAAAGTTGGCAGAAAATGAAACAAAGTCATGTTATACATAACTTTGTTGAATAGGTACTTGATGCTACTTTAACCAGTAACTCAGTAAGAACATAAAATTCAGAATGAAAGAGCCAGCATTTAGAGATTCAGTTTCCAAATTCCAATGGAACCAGATCATTAATCCCACCAAGGTCACAAACTACTAGCACAGACAGAATGGCATTTGTTCATAAGCCTGTACATTTTGCTTTTAAACACACAGTACCAAAGTTTAGTTTCAGTCATCGGCAGCACTTATCAGCCTATATATACCAAAGTTTTTGACACGATGATACGTACCATGGCTCGTGAGAAGAGCATTTCAAACTACTACCAAGAAAAGCTTATGTACAAATTTCTTTCACAGTGAAAGCGATTCCGAAAGAACGGTTTTCATAGACCACAGAGAATCGTCTTTTTAAAACTTCAATTCCTGAGCCACGTTTGAGAGAAACCCAACTTCAAGTCTTCCAATATTTACAGATCATCAAATATCTTCTTAGCAATAAGTAGTTGCTCTTCCATGCCAATGTAGTTATTTACAGAGCTTCCAATTCAACCTCCTGAACTACTCAGGGCGAAAGCTTACCAGATTAGGGAGATCACTTCGTTGAAGATTCTTAATGTCGGTAGCTGTCACCTTGCAAGACTCCAAGGTCAGTGATCTTAAATTCTTCAGTTGCTTCAGATGCCTCAACCCCGAACTGGTTATTCGAGAATTTGAAACATTTAGCGAGACCAACCCCGTTAACCCTGCATTTATAAGAAAGGATGTTATTATCATAAGAACAATGGATGAAGGATAGAAAAGGCAGCAATAAGGTTTTTAAAACCCACAATAAGTATGGCTAATATCCCACAACAGTCATTTCAACATATAAGAGGGGTTCTCTACTTGTCTCGATTTCTTTATTAAAACTTCTTCTAAAGTAACAAAAGCAGAAAGTTCCCCCTGATGTGGATGACGTCTCCTTCAGAATTTACCAACATTGCAAAATAATTCCTATAAATTACTAAACTAACTTTTTAACTCACAAATAACCTTGTGGACTGATTCCACTATCATAAGCACATAATAAATGCATGAAATACAAATATATTGCACAACATTCCATTTCAGGACCCCTGAGATGGTGTTTTCACAATTTCTGTATGCCAACTATCATCAACTATCAAATATAAGCATATAAAACACTAAAGAGGTTATAAAATGTAAAGTTCGTGGACAATACCAGAAATCAACTCCAATGTTTTATCTGTCAGGTTACAGTTTTGTGACAGATTTAGCAATGACAAAGATGAAAGATCCTTAATATGCTTTACACCAGCATCAGTCAGTCCTCCACCACATATTTCCAAGGAGCGCAAGTTCTTGAAATCTATTTGGCAAATACACAATAAAGATTATGTTAAATAAAAAAAAATAAAAATAAAAAAAGTCACTGAATCCAAATAAAGGGCTCTTAAAGTTTTATGCAGCCAATAGTAATAATAAATACATAAGCTAACATATTCAATGTCAAATATTAGAAATAGAGCAATTTGTTTAAAGTGCTTTCTCACATTAGTTCTTTGAACTATTCAATTTCTTTCTGTACTAAGATATAAGATTATCTAAGTATAATAAAGCAATAAGCATTGTCATCCTGAATGAAAAATGGCTTCAATGGATGAGATGAGCATGTAATATCACGTTTTTAAAAATCCATCCCTTTAAGTGGCTATGAGATGAGCATGTAATATCACGTTTATAAAAATCCACCCCTTTTAAGTGGCTATCACTTAAGGTCAGTGCTCCAATTGTTATTAACGAAAATTGATCCTGACCACAAATCATCTTTCAAGTGTGCATTTGGCTGATCCAAAATGTCAGTTAAAGTGGTTATTGTGTACTGTGTCATCAACATGACTAATGAAAATATTTTCTTGATAGATAACTTAAGCATACAGGTTATGTAACATACTTCGCAAATAAGTTGTTCCAGAATCTGTAATTCGAGCTCCAAAAAGATCCAGATCATTCAATCCAGTCAAACCTGCATAAAGTAAAGGAGTCAAGACTTGACAGTGACAGCAGCAGCCAATTATTAAATTGATGATTGCATGCTCAAAAACACTACAATTCTATTATGAGTTCTGAAAGCACAAATAGTTGTCACATATCAAACAAATTAAATATATCACATATCAAAACAAATTAGTTGTCACATTATTTTATAAAACAAACATATGCAATTGAAACACGTGATCATAATCTTAAGGATGTACTAAAAATAAATCAAATATCAGTATAAATTTCTCATGTGATTATAATAAATTACAGATCTAGTTTATCTACAAAAGAAAATTACCAATCNACTCCAGAAGATGGAAAACCTTAAAAAAGGACAAATGAAAAGTAACTACCTAGCACTAACATAAGTGAAATTGAGAACGGGGGTGGAGCTGAATCAAAATTCCAAAAGCACCAATCATTTGAAGACACTTACTTGTAAGAGCTACAAGTCACGTATCTGTTATTTGCCTAACATCCAGATTAAGTGATTTAAGAGATGACAATCCGGACAATTTTCTCAAACCACAATCTGTTACTCCAGTAAATGAAAGGTTTATACTCTCCAGATTAACCAAACCTAGAAATAATAAAAAGTGTAACTCATATTAAAATATAATATAATGTCACGAACTTCTTTAAAGAA
>JANLJB010001726.1:0-14461 GCA_026212285.1 Bursera cuneata | reverse complement strand
GAGAGAGAGAGAGAGAGAGACAGTGTGTATATATACATATGTATATTGTAGTATGAATAAGAAGAAAGATACACGTTTTTATCCAGTAACAATAACATTTGCAAAGATTCCTCACAAGTAACATGAATCCCATGTCAACCTGTACTGAAGTACTGAATTGAACCAAGTCCAAGATTTTATTATAGTACTGCTTTCTGCAAGTCGACTGGTATTTTTACCACATTTACTAGACAGCTTGTCATTCCTGCTCTTTTTTGCATATTGCATGTATAATAGTAATTTTCATTTTTCTTCATATATATGACACTGTAGTGCTATGTAATTGTTTAGGTATTTTGGTATTTTAAATGGGATAGACACAATGATCTGGAGCCCAGCTACTGATGCTTTCTTGCCTGCTAAGTTTCATGGTAAAAGTATTTTTGCTTTCATTCTGCAATTATTCCTCTAGCTTAGAAGATAATAGCAGATATAATTCCTCCTAGCAAAAGTGAAACCAATGGAATGTAAAAGATTTAGGTACATTGAAAATGGCAGAAATTCCTATTGAAAAATTGTTGCTCTTCTTGTGCATAGGTTTATATGTGAAAAAGAGAGAGAGAGAGAGAGGACTGGTTATGTGAAAAATAAATGACGAGAATTCAGGAGCCGTAGGGAAGGAGGGGGGGAGAAGAATGTGATTTTTTAAATTCCAGATTCGAACAGAGGTGACTGATCATGAGAAAAAAGAGATGCTAGGAGTGTAGCAGCAGGTAGATGGAAGAGGGGGCAGGAATCAAGATCAGACCATAAATGAGGACTGTTTGTGAGGAAAATAATTTTCTGAGTACAGCAAAAGAGGAGGGAGAGAAAGAAGAACTACTTTTGTTAGAAATAATAGTGGAATAGATATTAGGACTGATTATAAGGAAAATAAATGCTGAGAATTTAGCTAAATACAGATGGCACCTTTTCATGGGAATTTTAGGTATTCTTCATTATCTTCCATTCAATCTAATAGGGAAGTTTTGGTTCTAAACAATCGGTTGCTTTGTAGATAGGTTTTTGGTCCTTAAGCTTTGTTTGGTGTACTGAGGACTTACAGTCCCCTATACTTGTAATAATTTTACAGAATTTTGGCTCCTACGATATTTTTTCTTGCAGCTCATAAACCTGAGGGCAAGAAGATATGCAAATACTATGTCCAAAGGGGATTAGGATTGGTTTCAGCAGGCTCTCTGGCTGGTAACCAATTGCCAGATGGAACAGACAAAACACCCTTGATTATTTGTATTACTCGACTTGTGACCCAAAAAGGTCTTCATTTGATTACCCATGCGATTAAGCATACTGAAGAACTTGTAAGTTTGCTATTGTCAATTAACATATCTTTCTTTATATTAATATCTGTAGGTGCACACAAAGTTTCTAGTAACATTCTAGAATTTTGGGACTAATAAAGTTATTTCTTCCCAAAAGAATAAAAAGGATATGATTTGGGACTAGTGCTGATCACCTATAATTAAAATGTTCCTTGTTATTACTTGAACCTATCCTATACATTAGATAAAATTAAGAAATCTGCTGACAAATGTTTTTTGAGAATGTTTGGACAGCCTCATGTTGATTTAAGGGCACCTGATTTACATAATCATTGTAAAAGAAGGTGATTCATTTTGTGTGTTGGACGAATCAAAACATCATTGTGCTATTAATAAGACATGGCAGTTAAAAATATGATTGCCTGGGATCATGACCGGCCACTCTGCATTTATCACAATTGTGCAGACCGCAGTAGCTAAATAAGTCTTTCTGACATGAATAAAAGTTTTAATACGACAACCAACAAATCAACAATACCTTTTTGGTACAAAATTTGAGAAAGTAGAAGTTAGCAAGAAATATCATATTCTGTTGATTCTTCTTTTCTTCATAACATCATTATATTAGTTTCTTCTTTTCTAACTTTTGATTAATTTACAGGGTGGACAGATGATTGTATTGGGAAAAGCCAATGATGGTCGCGTTCAAAAAGAATTTGAAGATCTTGCAAATTTGGTAATAGACTTGAGGTTCAAGTCTAATTGATTACACTGAAATGAAAGATTTAATGAGTCATTAAGTCCTTCTGTTGTGAAAGGCAGTTGGTATATTGCATTTTTTGCTCCATCAATCTTTTGATTCTTCTTTTGTTGACTGTGATTTGAATTTTGGGTTTTTTCAGTTATATTCCTTGAAAATAATATAGGAATTTAGAAGTATATTAATGGTGGGAACCCCAATGAATCGCTTTAGGAAAAACAGTGTGATACATGTCTTAAACTTCTGCCTCATGTGGAATTAGCACTGGACTGTGGAAACTGTTGACTTGTAAGCAAATTGACGTAGCTTGCTCTTTTCCACATATTCTGCTGCACTTTCACTGTCTATCTATATTAATTCCGTTGAAATTTTCTCTCTGCAATGAACTGTACTAAGTAGTAAATAAACATAATAGTAGTAATTATTTAAATAATAACTCTTAAATGACTTGGAAAAGGCTTTGAGAAGAGATTCCAGCAAGGACCATTTATCAATTTGGAAAAAGATCTTTCTAGCTTTTGTTCATATTTGGAGCAGTTGCATAGTATTTATTGATTTTCCTTTCAGTACAACAGATAAGCATTTTTTTTTTCTTTCTTTTTTTTCTTTATAGTGTTCATGAACTTCATACCATTAATTTTTCACCTAACTCATAGTTGACTGCTGTTTTGGCACTTCTTTGCTGTCACTGATTTTGGTACCCTTATATAAGTGCCTCATTTTATTAATCTAAATTAAACTTTTGAATCAACTGTTTTCTTATTTGAAATATGTATTACTGTTCTGTTATATAAAATTTCAGGAAATGTTTATGTAAATGAGGTTCCAATGCCTCCTGCTTTACAGGAGCAAATCTCATTAGCATTTTAAGGAGCTACCGTATGTATGGTTTTTGTGCATTTTCTTGTTTTAGGAGTTTTTATTTGATGGCCATCTAATTTTCAAATTTGTAAGCCCTTTAGTTGACGGTAATGAACACTCATTTCTCTCATTGTTCATTACAAACCTTTCCGGTACTTCCCTTTGTTTTCCATACAAACCAAGGGCATTTTCTCTTTGGATTTCTTGATGTCAATAGATATTGGGTGCTGAAAAACCATGTGTAGTTGTTTAGATTTCCAGATAAAATAAAACTTGGGGTACTTAGTTTTTTTGTTGGAGATGACCAGAAATACTTATACTGAGAGTTACAAATTTTGATGAGGTTCTCTAAATTGAGGAACGGTATTGCAAATCAGAAGAAAAGAAAGACATTTGACGATTCATGAAATACAAATTTGGCTTTTATTTCTTTTATTATTTTTATTACTCTTTTTTTCTTATCTTTTTAATGTGTATATTGAAGCAAAGAAGTGGACTGACCAACTTCAATTTGTCAATTTTTTGTAGCATAATAAAGGTTTGAGTATCCGAATCCTATTGATGTATAGGTAAGTCACCTTTGAACTCAATATAATCAGTGACTACTTGTACGATAAATTAAAATTTGCTACTTATGGTAGTTGGAGTGTCTTGGAGTAGCCCTTTGTTTCCCTATGAATGTGACTAGAATATGGTTGGTTTCAGCAATTTGATGGTTATTTTTCCTTGTCCATGGTTGACTTTATTACCTAGCGAGGAGCTGTCGCACATGCTCTATGCTGCAGCAGACATGGTGTTAGTTCCATCAATATACGAACCTTGTGGGCTAGCCCAAATGCTTGGAATGCGTTATGGAGCGGTATAGACTGATATGAATTATTAGATTGCACAATAAAATATAAGCAAGAAGTAACTTCTAGTATGTATGAATCAATTTTTTGCTTGTATTTTAAGCTTTTGCACCATTTTTTCTTAAGATTATTCACTGTGTACCCTGCTGAGGTCCCATTAGTCCCAAAAACTTAAGTTTATTGGTAAAGGCCTGACAATCTATAGGCATGCCATGGAATGAAACGCAAACACAAACACAAATGTAAACACAATATTATAAAGTACCGTTATTTAGACACCAAACTGGTCGATCAAATTGGTCATCTTGTGAGAAACCATTGATCCCAAATTTTGAGCTTATAGATAATGGTCCAACAATAATGTTTAAGTTGTCCGTTGTTTGACAAATATTATGTTGAAGACATGCAAATAATATTTGCTCTCTGTGGATACTTTTTGTGTTCTGATAGCCTCATTTGGAGTAAATGGATTGCCTCAGGTCCCTGTAGTTAGAAAGACTGGTGGTCTGGCAGATACTGTGTTTGACATGGATGACTCATCAAACCATGAGATGGCCAATGGGTACGTTTACAAATTTTTGAATTTTTTTTTTTTTGGTTTAATATTGTTAGAGTTTCTTGGAATAGAGAGATTAGCTGCTTAGATTACTCATTGACAGATTGTGATTGTTCTTGATTGATTGATTAGATTTTGGTATTAATTAGAATTTATTTCTTTCCTTTTCTTTATCTATTGTAAAGTGTATAAATACCTATATAGTATTGTTCAAAGATATACAAGAAACGCTTTCATATTTCTCTTCTCATATGGTATCAGAGCAAACCTTCCTATTTTCTGTTCTTTTTCCGGCAATAAAACAGTGGTCGGAATAGTGTTTTCCGGTGACCGGAATTTTTTCTGGCAGGCTTCTTTCTTCCCTCAGGCAACTTCTATTTCTGCTGATCTACCCCTTGGCACCCTTAGTGGATGAGTCTGCTGTGCTTTTCGGTCATTTTTCATGGTTTATTCAATTTTTTAATTTTTTCAGCAGCCTCAGATCTGTCAGCTTCCAGCCAGCAATGATGTACACGGCCCCATCCTTCCCGCTCAGACGACGACGACGACAACGATTGGAATGCCGAGGCGTGTTTGACTTGCCTCCCACTACTTCTCCGGCAACGACCAGGAAAAATCAGCAGGCGTTCGGCCTTTTTACCACTGTTTTTCCCGTTTTCCGATTAGTCATGATAGATTGTGCTTGGTGATTACGGTGCATGTTGTGGTTATTTTGAAGTGGTTGTGCTTGGCAATTTTTTGTGAAATTTTTTCAGGTTGATTTTTTTTCTTTGGCGTGGGCAGTAGGATTCTTGTGGTTGTGTTTGCCACTAACACACCTTTTGTTTGGTCGTTGTTTCCAATCTATTCTAGATCTAGTCCTAATCTATTCCAGTGAGGCACGAGGGACAGGTATGCAGACATTCTCTAATCCTTCCAGTATAACAGAAACTCCAGCCTTCAGTAATGTTCAATTAGAACACCTGTATAGACTAATAAACTAGTTAAAAATCCCTAATTCTTCGGCTATTTTACTTGCTCAATCAGGTAATCCTTCTTCTGCCTTTTTTTCAACATCTAGACAGATTACTTGCATTGTAGACTCCGGGCTAGATATCATATGACCAGTTAGTTACATCTGTTTTTATCCTATTTTCCTTGTTCTAGTCATCTTAAAGTTTGAATAGCTGATGGAACTTTATCTTTAGTTGTAGGAAAAGGTTCAATCAAACTTTCAAACAACCTAACTCTACAGTTTGTCTTACATGTTCCAAATCTTTCCTCTAATCTTCTCTCCATCAATAAACTTACCGAAGGATTTTAATTGTATTTCTAAGTTTTCTTCTTCTTATTGTGAATTTCAGAATATGCACTCAAGAAAGATGATTGGCGGTGCTAAAAGTGTTGATTAGTTCTACTACTTTGAAGGTGAAACCTCTTTGAATAGATCAATTCAGGTTTCAGATAAATTTTTCTCTCTGTTAAAGATAAGATAATGTTATGGCACTATAGGCTAGGACACCCTAATTTTTTGTATTTGAACAAATTTTTTCCTCCTCTGTTAAAAAATAAAAGTGTTTCTGAGTTGAAATGTGAAATTTGTCAAATTGCTAATATCATCGTACTTCATTTTATTCCTATCCTTTCAAACAATCTCATCCATTTACACTAATTTATAGTGATCTTTGGGGACCATCACTAGTTATAAGTGTCACAGGAACTAGGTGGTTTATCTTTTTTATTGATGATCATACTAAGGTATGTTGGGTGTATCTTTTAAGAGGAAAATCTAAAGTTGTCCTTGTCTTTTAGAGATTTTATAGTATGATTGAAACTCAATTCCATAAAAAAATCAAAATCCTTCGAACTGATAATGGAAAAGAGTTTGCCAATTTTACCTTTGGAACCTTTCTTAGGGGAAAGAGGGATTCTTTATCAAACTTTTTGTGTTAATATCCCTCAACAAAACGGGGTGGCAGAAAGAAGAAACCGAGACCTATTAGAAGTTCCTTGGGTCATTATGTTTACCACAAGAGTTCTCAAAAGATTTTTTGGTGAAGCCATTCTTACAGTTTCCTATTTGATAAATTGAATGCCTTCTCGCATTTGTCAGTTTCGTAAACCTTTTGATCTTCTCTTAGAAACATATCTTTATACCCGGTTCTTGAGTCAACTGCATCTCAAAGTATTTGGTTGTATTGCATTTGTTCACATTTATAAGAACTAGAGACGCAAACTTGACCCTAGAGCTACTAAATGTGTTTTCCTTTGTTACTTTCCAACACAGAAAGGATACAAATGCTATAAAATCCTGTCATAAATCAATTCTGTGTGAGTATGGATATTTTCTTTTCGAGGATCAATCATTTTTCCCCAACTTCTCTTCATGGGGAGAATCCTAGCCTGGAAGATCAGTTTTGAGATATCCGATGTTCTAACATTTTTGTTCCGTCTTCTTCTGATCAACTTGATACTTTACAAAACTAGCAACCTCTTGTAGTATCAAACGTTGAAATATCTTATTCAGGAGGAGATGAACTAGTGTCTAAAACATTAGCAAAGCATAGAGCCAAATCCTCAGCTAGCCTACTAAGATTCAACTCTAATCATGAATCATATGGTAATATTGAACTTTTTCTATATTCTGAATCTCATAGCTTCTCAGATCTTGATCTTCATATTACTATTAGGAAAGGAGTTAGATCATGTACATCTCATCCCATTGCCAATTTTGTGTCATACCACATATTATCATCATCCATGAAATGTTTTGTATTTAATCTATCTAAACAAAAATTCTTAAGTCTATACAGGAAGCTCTTGTTGTTCCGCATTGGAAGGTGGCAGTTCTTAATGAGATGAGGGTCTTGAAAAAGAACAAAACATGGGATTTGGTTCATCTACCAAAAGGGAAGACTCCTGTTGGGTGCAAATGGTTGTTCACAATTAAATTCAAGGAAGATGGATCAATTGAAAGGTACAAAGCAAGATTGGTAGCAAAATGATATACTCAGGTTCACAATTAAATTCAAGGAAGATGGATCGATTGAAAGGTACAAAACAAGGTTGGTAGCAAAAGGATAAACTCAGACTTATGGGATTGATTATCAGGAGACTTTTGCTTCGGTTGCAAAAATGAATTTTATAAGAGTACTACTATCTCTCGCTACAATGCATGACTGGCCTCTTCAACAGCTTGATGTTAAAAATGCATTTATTAATGGAGAACTTGATGAGGAAATCTATATGGATTCACCTCCAGGGTTTGAAGGCATATATGGGGATTGCAAGGTGTGCAAACTCAAAAGGTTATTATATGGGCTTAAACAATCACCTAAAACGTGGTTTGATAGGTTCACCGGAGTGATTTGGAGCCTTGGGTACTTTCAAAGTCAAATAGATCACACTCTATTTTTTAAACATATTAGTAAATGGCAGGATTTCAATCCTTATTGTGTATGTTGATGATATTATTCTAATGGGTGATGATTTTATAGAGCAAGAGGAGTTAAAAGTCTTGTTAGCAAAAGAGTTTGAGATTAAAGACCTTGGTGCTATGAGATTTTTTTTGGGCATGGAGTTTGCAAGAACTAAACAAGACATCTTTGTGTCATAAATAAAGTAGATCCTTGATTTATTGGATGAGACTGGAATGATGGATTGTAAACCAGCTGATACTCCTATGGATGCAAATTTCAAGAAGAGTATAGAATTAGGTGAGTTCGTGGATAAAGGCCAATATCAATAATTAGTGGGGAAGTTGATATATTTGTCTCATACTCGACCTGATATTGCCTTTATTACGAGTGTTGTGAGCTAATATATGCAATCTTCTCATGAGGCACATCTAAATGCAGTATGAAGGATTTTCATATATTTAAAACGCACGCTAGGCAAAGGTTTGTTGTTCAAGAAGAATTAAAATATGATTGTTGAAGCTTTTATGATGCTGACTAGGTAGGAAATGTTGATGATAGAAGATCAACTTTTGGATTTTGTACTTTTGTTAGAGAAAATCTTGTGACTTGGAGGAGTAAAAAATAGAATGTGGTTGCTAGAAGTAGTGTTGAAGCTAAATTTCGTGCTTTTGCTCAAAGAATATGTGAACTTCTTTGGATAAAGAAACTTTTTAATGAGCTAAAAATTCAGTGGGAACAACCTATGAAACTATATTCTGATAATAAATTGGCTATAAGTATTTCTCATAATCCAGTACAGTATGATAAGACTAAACATATTGAAATTGACCGGCATTTTATCAAAAAGAAATTAGATGAGAGAATACTATGCATTCCTTTTGTTCCTACCAAACAACAGGCTGTTGGCAAGTTAGGAATGTTGGATATCCATGATCCAGCTTGAGGGGGAGTGTTGGAGTAGAGAGATTATGTAAAAATTATGCAGAAACATATTCAACATTCAGATTGCTAACAAGTGAAAAATAAATCACATCACAAAGAGACAATATTTAATGCGGTTCGGCATCAATAACCCACATCCACGGATGAAGAGATAAATCTACTAGATTATAATTATACAAAAGTATAAGAGATCACATACCAAACCTGGTATTCTACCCAATACCTAATATTGGAGAGCCCTGAAACTATTTCCCGTTTCACCTGCTCAATCTCGGAGAGCCTTAAACTATTACCCGTTTCACCTGCTCCACCCTGGTGTCGTTTACATCTCTTTCTTTACTCTTCCCACATCCTTGCCCATACAAGGATCTTTATCCCTTATATCTAGTCTTTCATACTAGAATTAATTCTCAACCCCTATATTTATAGGTCTATGTAGGGATCTTCTAATTCTAATAGGAGTAGAACTCCTATTTATTAAACAACTCTATTTTTCTATTTCTTCTACTTTTCTTACGTTTTGTATAATTCAACTTGAATTAAGAAATGAGTCACAATCCCAACAATCTCCACCTTAGCGAGTATTCCATCTAAAGGTCAACGATCTAAAAATCAAGTCACATGAACAGTGTCATATGAACAGTTTCTAGTGGATAGTACTCATGTAAATAGTATCTACATAAACAATAACACATGAACAGTAGACACTTGTGAACAATACAACCTGCAATCACGAAAACTTCGCCAAAATTATTATGTGAAAATCATTCCACCTACAACTTGTAATTGTTGTAACCCATCTCTTTTGTGTATACATAATCTCAAAAATTTATCTTCTCCCAATTCGCAACCTAGAGCTCTGATATCATTTGTAAGAATTATGCGGAAACATATTCAACATCAAGATTGTTAATAAGTGAAAAATAAATCACATCACACAAAGAGATACAATATTTAACGTGGTTTGACATCAATAGCCTACATCCAAGGATGAGAAAATAAATCTACTAGATCATAATTATACAAGAGTACAAGAAATCATACACCAAACCTGGTAGTCAACCCTATACCCAATGTTGGAGAGCCTTGAAACTATTCTCCGTTTCGCCTGCTCCATCTTGTTGTTGTTTACATCTTTCTTTACTTTTTCCACATCCTTGCCCATACAAGGATGTTTATCCCTTATGTCTAGTCTCTCTCTCAAATCTCTCTCATACTAGAATTAATTCTCAATCGCTATATTCATAGGTCTATGTAGGGATCTTCTAATTCTAATAGGAGCAAAACTCCTATTTATTAAAAAACTTTATTTTTTTATTTCTTATACTTTTACTACGTCTTGTAGAATTCAACTTGAATTAGGAAAGGAGTGACAATCCCAACAGATTAGCTACTTAGATTACTCATTGATAGATTGTGATTGTCCTTGATTGATGAAGTAGATTTTAGGATTAATTAAAGTTTATTTCTTTCCTTTTCTTTGTCTATTATAAAGTATATAAAAACCCATGTAGTATTATTCAAATATATACAAGAAACACTTTCATATTTTTCTTCGCATAGAGTTTCATACTAATACATGCTTGTGGGTATATAAATCCTTTCTAACAAATAGCCTTATAATCTAATGGAAAATTATCAATTATTTTACTGTCAGCCATTGTCTATTTTTTTAATATATGGGGGGTGGCAAAGTTCCACAAAGATGTCCAATCCCTCATCAGGTTCCAAAATAAGACACTGTAAAAGAGTTAATGGAAACAATTGATATATTGTTACAGAGTTGTAAAAAAATGAGGACCTTTTCTTGTCAACTGATTTTGCTTTCTTCTTCGTAAAATGAAGAGAAAAACAAGGAGCAAATATTTGTTTCTTTGATTCCAAGAATGTGTAATGAGATATTAACTGATAAATGCATTTTTCAGTATGTTGAGAAGATTTGCTTGAAGATTTACTTGATTTGCTGAGTAATTGATAGATTTATTTCCTTATATTTCTATGTAAATATTCTTAATTAATGGCTTAGATTTCTAGGTTTAATTAGGGTTATTTTCTTTCCTTTTCTAAAGCTAGAGTGTATATATAAATACCCTTGTATTGTAGTTGATGAATATACAAGAAACATTTCATATTTTTCTTCTCATATATTATCAGAGCAGGTCTTCTTGTTTCTATTTTTCTTTTTCCGACAATAAACAGTGGTCGGATTTTTTTTGATTGCCGGAATTTTTTTCTGGCAAACTCATTTTGATCTTAAATAGCCTTCATTGTTACCGATTTCACCCTTGAAGCCCTCACCGAAGGTTTCTGCTGCAATTCCAGCAATTTTTTTGATTTTCCTCAGTTTTTTTGGATTTTTCAACAATTTTCGATCTACCTACTTCCGGCTAGCGATGACGTACAACACCCCCTTCATCTGGTTCAGATGGCGATGATTAGTGGAAGCCCTAGGCATGTCTGACCTATCTCCAACTCCATCTTCGGCAAAGACGTCAATTGGAAATCTGACGTCAAATCGATTTTTACCAATTTGTTTCAAGATTTCTATTTTTGGTCAGATCAATTTCAGGCTCACCTATTTCTGGTTTGATCTATCTCAGACTTAGTCTGTTTTTGGTTTTTTATGGCTTCTCAATTTGAAAATTTGTTCCCCTTATTTTCTACTGTTAAATTAAATGGAAAAAACTTATGAAGTTGTCTCGATTTGTAAAACTTTTTCTGATGAGTAAAAGGAAATTTTAGTATGTAATTGGGTCTGTTAAAAAACCCACAGAGGAAGGGAATGCCTATGACATTTGGGAGACCAAGAATGCTATAGTTACGTCTTAGCTTCTCCACTCTATGGAACTACAAATCAGTCATACTTTTTTACTCTTACCAACTATTAAAGATATTTAGGAAGCTGCTTTTTCAAGTTATTTCAATATTGGTTATGCTCCTCATATTTTCTAGGTCAAAAGAGATGTTCTCAGAACTAAACAAGGAGCTTCTTGTGTTACTGACTACTTCAATCGACTGAGAGGTCTTCTTAGGAAACTTGATATGTACCAGAATGTTGTAATGGAAATAACTACGGATACTAAAAAGATGAAGGACTTGCTAGAAAAGGAGAGGGTGTTTCAATTTTTATTGGGGTTGAATCCAATAATTGATCAGGCATGTGATCGTGTTCTTGGAAGAGAACTATTTCCTACTCTCATTGAAGCTTTTACAATTGTGTGAGGCACTGGAAGTCAAATGGAATTATTTGGTCAAAAGAGCCCGACAATGGCACTAACATTGAAAGTTCTGCTCTGGTTGTATATACTACCAATAAAGGCGACAATCGAAGGGCTAGTGATAAGCGATGGTGTGATATTTGTAAGAAACCATGGTACACTAGAGAAACATGTTGGAAGCTTCATGGAAAGCCTTCAAATTTGAAAATGGAAAAAAACAATGAGGCCCAAGGTATGCAGGCATCTCTTAATCCTTCCAGTGTATTAGAGACTCTAGTTTTCAGTAAGGAACAATTAAAACACCTATATGGATTGTTTAACTAGTTCAAAATCGCTAGTTCTTCCGCTGCTTCACTTACTCAGTTAGGTAATCCTTCTTCTGCTCTCCTCTCAACATCTCGACGGACCATTTAGATTATAGACTTAGGTGTTAGTGATCATATAACCAACCAATCACATCTGTATTCATTTTATTTTTTTTGTTATGGTCATCTTAAAGTTCAAATAGTCGATGGAACTTCATCTCCAATTACAGGAAAATGTTCAATCAAACTTTCAAATAATATAACTTTACATTCTATGTTACATGTTTCAAATGTTTCTTGTAATCTATTATCCATTAGTAAACTTATCGAGAATTCTAATTGTGTTGCTAAGTTTTCTTCTTCTTATTATGAATTTCAGAATATGCACTTGGAAAAGGTGATTAGCTGTGCTAAACAAGTTGATCAACTCTACTACTATGATAGAGAAGCTTCTTTGAATAGACTCATTTAGGTTACAGACAATTTTTTTCCTCTCTGTTAAAGATGAAATAATGTTATGGCACTATAGGTTAGGCCATTCTAGTTTTTTGTATTTGAACAAGTTGTTTCCTTCGCTGTTCAAGAATAAAAATATTTCTGAGTCGAAATATGAAATTTGTCAATTGCTAACATCATCGTGTTGGTATCAGAGCATATATTTTCAGTTATTTTACAACCCAATATTCCAGTTTCATCCGATAAATCAAGGATATACTTTCTTTTTGATACTAAGATTCATTGTGATCTTTGGGGACCATCATCAGTTACTAGTGTCACAGGAATTAAGTAGTTTATCTCTTTTATTGATGACCATACTAGGGTATGTTGGTGTATCTTTAAAAAAAAAAAAAAAAAAGTTTGAAGTTGTTATAGTCTTTCAGAGATTTTATAATATGATTGAAACCCAATTCAATACAAAAATAAAAATTCGACAAACTGATAACAGGAAAGAGTTTATCAATTCTACCTTTGAAATCTATCTTAGGGAAAAAGAAATTCTTCATTAAACCTCTTGTGTTCATACCCCTCAACAGAACGGGGTGGCGGAACAGAAAATCCACTTCTTAGAAGTTGCTCGGGCCATTATGTTTATCACAGGTGTTCCAAAAAAAAAAATTTGGTGAAGCCATACTTACTGCTTCCAATTTGATAAATCGAATGCCTATGATAAACCTAATCAGTTCTCTTAAAAAAATATCCTCATATCTGGTTTCCAAGTCAACTCTCTTTCAAAGTATTTGGTTGTTTTGCATTTGTTCACATTCCTAAGCACTAGAGAAGCAAACTTGACACTAAAGCTCAAAAATGTATCTTTTTTGGTTACTCTTCCACTTAGAAAGGATACAAATGTTATAGTCCTAACACTAAATCAGGTCTGTGTGACTATGGATATCACTTTTTTTGAAGATCAACCTTTCTTTTCCCCAACTTCTTTTCAGGGGAAGAATATTGGCTTAAGATCAGTTTTGGGATATCCAAAGCTCCTCTAACTTTGTTCCTTCTTCTTCCAATCCACTTGATGTTTCACAAAACGAGCCTCTTATAATATCAGACATTGAAATGTCTAATTCAAAGGAAGATGAATTCTTGTCTAAAACAAGAGGAAAGATTTCTAAAAAACAAACTGAACTTTGAGTCTATACTAGGAGGAAACATCAGCATAGTCTAGAGTTGGATCCTCAACTAGTCTACCAAGATTCAACTCTTAAGTTTACAAACTCATGAATCATCAGGTAATCCTTCTCTACATCATGAACCTCATGTTTTATTAGATTTTAACTTTCCTATTGCTCTTAGGAAATGAGTTAGATCATGTATATCTCATCTCATTGTCAATTTTGTGTTATACAACATATTATCATCATCCTTGAAATGTTTTGTATTTAATCTATCAAAAACAAAAATTCTTAAGTCTATACAGAAATTCTTCTTGTTCCGCATTGGAAGGTGACAGTTCTTGATCCAAAACCTATTGGATTCCACCACTAATTGGAGTGATTAGCACAATTTCTACNNNNATTTTCAACCATCCAAATACTCCCAAAATGACAATAAAATGCACTACACAACAAGCTGAATATTTTCCCCAAACAAACTCCAAATTCGGCAACACAACAACAAACATCAACAAGGCAAATCAACACAAGAACAAGTAAAGAAAACTTACAACAAAGGTGCCAATAACACCCTCAAGCATAAAGGATTACTCCACCAACTTGAGGTTCCAAGCTTAAAAGACTTTGTCTACCAACTTGGAGGCTTCCACCAC
>JANLJB010001724.1:0-13978 GCA_026212285.1 Bursera cuneata | reverse complement strand
GGTGCCCAAGAAATCTTCGATAGTCTCAAGCACCTTAACATCTTCCAGCGAAGGGGCCTCCATCTTGATGCCTTCTTTCGATATCTCCTTGGTGACCTTAATTCTCCACTCCCTTCCAAGGTAATTGTATATTATATATATATATATATATATTCTCTCTTTATTTGTCGTCTGAGATTGTATCTGCATCATGATTTTCATTATTGTCACTTACCTTTTATTTCAATGGATCTAGATACACCATGACATGGATGCTCCATTGTCGCATTACTATTTGTACACAGGCCATAACTCCTACTTAACTGGAAATCAACTCAGCAGTGATAGCAGCACTGATCCTATTATAAAGGCACTAAAGAAGGGTGTACGAGTAATTGAATTGGATCTGTGGCCCGATCCTGAGAAAGGTGGTGTCAAGGTTTGCCATGGAGGGTATGAGTTTATTTCCTTTCTTGTTAAACCAAGTATTAGTTTCACCATTATAGTATATTAATATTTATGTATTATACGTGAAACCAAAATATTCGAACTGTAGGACATTGACTTCTCCAGTTGATCTCAACAAATGCTTGCGTGCTATTAAGGATAATGCATTCCATGCTTCTGAATACCCCGTTGTTATAACTTTCGAAGACCACCTAACTCCAGAACTTCAGGCTCAAGTTGCCAAGGTGACCATAAACCTTCATTCTTCATTGTGCTAACAATTTGCTTGTGAGTGATATATACAACTCTCTTGACTGCGAGATTTTTGTTTGTAGATGGTAACGAAAACATTCGGAGACATGTTATATTCCCCCGAGACCGAGAGTTTATATCAATTTCCTTCACCAAATTCCTTGAAGAGAAAAGTTCTGATTTCGACAAAACCACCGAGAGAATACCTCGAATCTCAGGATGGTAAGGAAAAAGGAAACCCCCAAAAGTTGAAAACATCCTCATCAATGAAAGAAGTTCCGCAAATTGAGAAGTCATTCTCCAAAAGTTTTTCTTACAGTGATAAGGTGTGTGAAGAAAAGAAAATATCATGCTTAGTTTTCCAAACAATTAATGGTTTGCATGTCGAACATTATTCTTACACATTTCAATGCCAAAACCAGCTAGACAACGGAGAACTCATCGAGGACGAAGATGAGGATAAAGCTGCTCCAGAGTATAGGAAACTAATTGCCATTCATGCAATGAAACTAAGAAGTCGATCACAGAATTGGCAAAAACTTATCGAGAGCAAAGTAAAACGTCTTAGCATTAGTGAGCAACAGCTTGAAGAAGCTATTAAAACACACGGAAAGGATATTATCAGGTTAATATATTTTATTTTCAGTACTATAGATTATCGTCATCTTTAACATGTGCTAAATCTGTGAGAGAGTGTGCATGGACGAACTAATGTATGAAACTTAGGGATTCTGTGTTTAACCTCTCAATCATCGATTATTGATTTCTCGATCTAGATTCACTCAGCGGAATATATTGAGGGTATATCCTAAGGGCATGCGAATTGATTCATCTAACTACAATCCTTTTGTCGGGTGGGCGCATGGAGCTCAAATGGTTGCATTCAATATTCAGGTTAGGTTACTTCTCGGTCAACTTTCTTTTAAGTAGTTTTTGTAATAATAATTAATTATTTCACAATCCTGATTGATTTATATTTGTTTGTAGATTTAGTTTTTAAAATAAATACAAGTATATTAAGATATTAAAAATTAAGTATTTTTTTATCATTAGAATTTATCAAAAAATATCAAAAATTGTGTTTTATATGATAAAAATCATTGAATAGAATGAACTACTAATCTTAATACAATTTTTGGAGTCATTTAGTGATAATTTTAATGAAATTACACCATTTTTTGGATATTAACGCGTACCATTTTATGTTAAGACTACTCATACAAATAAGAGGTACTTCCAGTCTTTCTTCATGTTTCTCTTTCATGGACTTGGCTAATCATACATGAGGCCAATATTTGACCAAATTAAATGGCTAGTTTTCAGAAGTTTAAATTTGTGTCTTAAACTGCAAGGAGAGGGTTGCCAGGTGAAGGTGTTATTGATTACTTGGCTACATAGGAGAAATTTCTCCATCATGGATCCAATTATTTGACCTTAAATAGAATAATTTGTTTACTGGATTACCACTCCTTGCCTGCTTGTGCATGATTTATGTCTCGTATGTTTTTGTAAATTTTAAACTCTTTGTTACTTGATAGGGAACTGGGAAGTATCTTTCGATTATGCAAGGAATGTTTAGAGCTAATGGTGGGTGCGGTTATGTTAAAAAACCTGATTTGTTGCTGAGAGATCGAGTTATTGAAGTTTTTAATCCCATTGACCCGCTTTTTATTCGACAAATTTTGAAGGTGAATAAATTCTGGCACTACCCTGCAGAATCTATATATATATATATATACATATGCTTCCATTCTTTAATGCAGATGAAAATCCGTTTTTGCAGGTTAAAATCTACCATGGAGAAGGCTGGGATTCGGATTTTGGCCACACTGCTTTTGATCGATATTCTCCACCGGATTTCTTCGTAAAAGTAAGATAATGGATATGTTACAGAACTTCATATTATAATTTTGTAGGTTTACGTATAATGATTTCATCCAAATCATTCTATCTTTGTTTGAGTTTTTGGTTTGATCCTGACAACCTTACACTGGAGAGAATTTGTCAAAAAGCTTAATATTAAGGTTGAACAACTATCTTGAGGGCAAAATTATATGTAGTGAGCAGTGGCTAATCAATGATTTGGATGCAGATTGGAGTCTATGGAGTACCATCTGATAAAGCAAAGGTACAAACAGAACC
The DNA here is from genome assembly GCA_026212285.1 of Bursera cuneata. Lineage (NCBI taxonomy): Eukaryota > Viridiplantae > Streptophyta > Magnoliopsida > Sapindales > Burseraceae > Bursera > Bursera cuneata. The sequence continues at coordinate 11,158 of JANLJB010001724.1, read as the reverse complement.
GGTTATGAACCAGTGGGTACCAGAATGGAACAAGGAGTTTGAATTCACACTGAGAATGCCTGAATTAGCTGTGCTTCGTATTCAAGTCTTTGATTACGACAATACTGGAAAACCTGACTTTGCAGGCCAAACATGTTTGCCTGTATCAGAGTTGAAAAAGGGGATCCGAGCAGTTCCATTGTATGATAAAGATGGAAATCAATACAAGCAGACAAGGCTTCTTATGCGATTTCAACTTGATAGCCTTAGATATTTGTAAAAATAATTTGTTGTGGAAGACACATCTATATATTATTAATATACCTAATATCTCTTCTACAACTCTCAATATTTATCTAATTGACTGAGCTATTTACTATCTATCTAGTATTAACATATTATTCAATTAGTAGATGATTGTGATTTGTGGGGTTTGGAGGTTGACAGTGCAATAAATCCAAATCCAAGTGAACCATTCATGCTTGTGATGAATTGACAATAAGTTAACAAACCTTGTTAGACCAACTCTAAGTGAACCACTCATGCTTGTTGCCTATATTTAATTGCTCTATTAGGTAGCGGAATCTGCTTTTTCCTTTGCTTTAAAATGGACAATTTGTAGTAAGATAACAAAACCAAATTGGAATAATATGTATAGAAGGAAGACACCGATAAGCTTGAGCTTTCTTGTGATTTATGGCAGCCAGAGACAGATTCTTAAACCAAGTTGCCCTGGTTTTTTTCTCTATATTGTCTCTGAGGATGTTAGCCTCACATGCTATCCTTCACTAAATTATCACACAAAAAGAAATATTACAATCCCACGTTCAGCAAGAGTGTTTAGACCCACCTTACCAGGACAGCCTGTACCTCATCAAAAAGTGGCCCCTGGAATCTCAGCACTTTGCGCTTTTTGATACACAGCTACCTGCTGCCAAATAACATTGACCAAAATACATACCAGTGCTAACCTCTTTATATTTAGTTTAACATACCTAGGACAGATCTTGATCCATTTTGTGTAATTATGAAGGACAGGTTGTTCCAATAAAAATTTTGCAGCTTGAATTGCCTCAACATGGTTTGATCCCAACAGATGGCTATTATAATTTCCTTGGAATCTGTACAAATTCCTCTGCTCCCATGTCTCCTAGACCAGTAGAGTCCATTAGCTGATTAATTAATTTATTAGGCCTAATGCTAAAAGTGAACAAAAAGAAAGAAAATTGATTAGAAACCACTACACAAGATTTTTTTTCTTTCGACATCTTGAATAAGAAATTAGGGAACATCATGTTCCGTCAGTGACCACTAAAGTCTTTCACTTTGAAAAGTGGGGTACATACCCAAATGAAATTTAATTGTTAAGAGCCCAAAAAAAAAATGCATGAAATCAATCAGAAGGGAATGAGAATGTAGTAGTAGAGAAGCTCGCAGCATTGGCATCCTCACAAAGAGCTAGTGCCCTCTCCAAATTAGCTACAATGTCAGTCACAGTAGGCCTCTCTTTCCCCTCCAGGTTCACACAATGAAGGGCAACGGCAGCCAGCAGCTCCACTGCCTCGACTTCATTAACCTCTGGTGGCCCTACTCTTTTGTCCAGTACACTCTGTAGATTCCCTGCTGATATATGTGGCCCTGCATACTCCACCACGCCCATTGGACCCGTCCCATCTTCTTCATTTTTAAACACAGCTTTCTTTCCTGTCAAGAGCTCCAACAACACAACTCCTAAACCATAAATATCACTTTTTGCAGTTAGTACATTTAACACATAGTACTCAGGATCTATGTACCCAACTGTTCCAACTGCCTTGGTCGACATAAATTCTTGATCAGATCCTGGTCCCATTAGAGATAATCCAAAATCAGATACTCTAGCAGTCCAATTGGCATCCAAAAGTATATTCGATGACTTGATATCTCTATGAATTATAGGAGGCACTGAATAATGGTGGAGGTACTCAATCCCCCTAGCTGCATCCAGTGCAATTTTGATCCTCATTTTCCAAGAATTCAAAATGCCGCTTCGCTTTCCAGCATTGCTCTTGTTGTGCAAGTGATCATGGAGTGCCCCATTGCTCATGTACTCATATACTAAAAGCCTCTCATCCTTTTCTTGGCAGAATCCCACAAGTCCAACTAAATGCTTGTGATTAAGCCTTGATAATGAAGCTAATTCAGAATCAAATGCGCTTTCTTTCTCTTGGAACTTGTTTTTCTTGGCACAAGTTTCTCCCCTTTTGATAGCCACTTCACGACCATCCTGTAGCTTGCCTTTGTAAACAGTGCCAAAACTCCCACTACCAATCTTGTTATCCAGTGAGAAGTTGTTGGTCGCAACAGAAAGCTCTAAGAGGGAAAAATTCTCTGTCTTGTCTGTGCGAGATGATGATCCACTTCTCTGGCGCCCCAATGTTCGTGAACTCTGGCGCTTAAAGGAAAACGACCTTAACGGTCGCAAATTAGATCCATCGTTAGCAATGGCTGCAGCATCCATTATTGCATCAGCAATTGTGGGTTGCTCAGAACTATAAATTTTATTGTGCAAGAAACCACAGAATCCAGCCCATAAACAATAAACAACAGCACAAATTCCTGCAAAAGCTCCGAGTGACCCGACAATGACAGATGCCGAAGAGAGCTTGTTTTTAGCCTTTGTTGGTGAAGCAACTGGCTGTTGATCTTGATCTGGTGATGGTGGTTGTACTACCGGTGACAATGGCACTGAAAATGGGAGCTCAATCTGGCATGATTTACAGATATTTCCGGAGCCACCACACATGGACTCAGAATTCGGATACACACCACATGCGCTACATGCACTCTTAACACAAGGGCCTGGAATTATCATTCCTAAAACACTATCTAAATTGAGCTCATGAGACCATCCTGGTCCCCAACAAATCATTGATAAATTCATGGTGGTCAACCCACATATAAAATCCAAACCAGCAACAATGGACTCAAATGAAACATCTTTAATTTCATTTGTATTGAAATCAAACGTGTTCAATCCTCCCCAGCATGCAACCCATCCATTTTTTTGCCTAATGGCACAACTAAAGTTTGCTCCCAATGCGAGACCGGAGAACTCAAAAGCTGAACTGAAAGGAACATTCAACTGCCCGGAACTATTGTTCCCTTTACAAACCAAATGTCCATTTCTAGCCAACCCACAAGCATGAGACTCTCCAGCAACCAAACTCAACATTGACAAGTTACCAAACTGTCTTTGAATCTCAGCTCCAGTTTCACTCTCACCCCAACAAAAGACTTCGCTGTTATTCCTCAAAATCCCACACGTGAACCCACTTCCAGATGTGATTGTTCTAAACTTCAAGTGCTCTCCAGGTGATGGAAATGGAGACTTGTCTCTATCTGCTCCTCTCCAGCACCTGACTACACCAGAGTTGACTTCTCTAGCGCAAACCTGATCATCACCAACCGTTACATCCGTTAACTGAACCGTGTCATTGTAATACAAACGTTTCGGACGAAAGCTGGAGTTCGCAACAACCTTTGTCGTCTCCCAGCAATGCAAGCTGAACCCTCCAGCCCTGATCCCACAGAAGAAGTTCTGTCCACCAGAGATTGCCTGGAACGAGACGTTTGGCAAAACATGGATAGCTTTACCGCCCTGGAAGCACTGAACCCTCTGCGTGGGTTCCCCGGCGACGATACCGCAAACGGTGGAAGTACTATAGGTTATGGAAGCGGTGGAAGCGGAGCCGAGGCCGTAAACAACTGTCTGTGACAATGAGATGGTACTGATGATGATGAAGGTGGTGATGAGAGGAGAAGAAATAGGTTTCATTTGAAATATGATAAGCTGAAAACAGTGATGGAGGTCTCTTGTTTTGCTCCTTCATTGAGAAAGGTGAAGACCAAGAAGAAGAAGAAGAAGAAGAAGAAAGAAAGAAGCTGAGAGCACGACGGGAATGATAAGAGAGAGACTAAAACATGAGTAAGTTGAGAACAAGCTGGTCTTGTGGTCCCGTATGTATATTTGTTGATTCTCTCGTACTCTTATACATTAATGTATTGGTCAGGTGTATTCAAGATCATAAACTCCGTTTCGGATTGTTGTGCTGTGAACTGTGAAAAAAACAATTGAAATTATACTTGAGAGTTGTATATTGGTAGAAAAGAAAAAGAAGAAAAAGATTGAACTCGAGATAAACATTTGTGAAGACTAAATTCAAAGGTTAAAAGATTATCAATTATTTCAAGATTTTGACGAAATACGTATATAATTTATTTCTTTTAAAACATACTAAAAATATTTTCTGAAACTTCTTCATTTATTTAAAACTTCTTTCGTAAAACAGTTCATATCCGAGTTCTTTTACTAAAAAAATATTATCATTAACGTCAAAAATATGATCAAAATCCACTATGGCTGTAAAATCTCCAATACCATTTAAAGCATTTTTACATCTTTGAGGCTCGCAGCTTCTCCAATTGACCCCAACTCTTCTGAAGGGGTATGTAGGCACTTACATTTGAAATTTGACCTAACACCTAGACATAGGGTTTCGGAAACTAACACTCAAATTCGGAGATTTTCGAACTAACACTTCGATCCTTATATTTTAGTCAAAACTCTAACTCTGACACCCCTAAAACTGATCGATTTGCATCGAATATAAAAATTTTAATTTTAATTTCTGAAACCATTAAATCTAAATTTATTAAGCCAAACTCTTGAATCTTGATTTGTCTTTGTCCTGCTTCCCTCAGCCTCAGGTCAATTTTTTCTAGTACAACTACTAAATAGAACTCAATGCTTTTGTTGTTATTTGAATGTTGGGTCACGGGGAAGATGGCCTGTCCAGCTCGAACCACGCTGTTCTTTAATTGACTTAAGCCTTCCCCGTTGGTTGTAAGTCTGTCTTAGTCGTACATTCAATCATTTGATCAGAGAACAAGATGAAAGAGTCGTTACTGTTATTAATTAATATTGCCAGAGCATCCAAGAGTTTATGACTTGATGGTGGGAAAATAAACAACGAAAAGCTTAGACTAATCTAATACATCAGCACCACCGGCACTCAGTTTCCCTCAACATTTGACTTATTCAGTAATGGCTCTTGTTTTTCAACTTCCTTGCTCTGTCATCTCATGTTCGTTGCAGTAAAACAGAGACTTTTGTGGACCCGATTTGATGTTCATTAAAACAAAATTCGAAAAAGATATATAATAAATATTAACCACTAATCGATAATAAAATCCACCCAATACCATATCTATAGAAGGTCAGGAAAACTCAGATCATGAGTTGTAAAATGTTTTCAAAAGTATATACAGGTAGTAATCTCTCTATTGTAGGCAACAGTCCTGCATGTTATGAATTGGCATCTAAAAATTTTCCATTTCGATCACAAACAAAGAGTAACTGTTGAGTCAAAATCTATGTACTGTCAATGATATTTATATGCTTAGACCAAGAAAAAAAAAACAAGACTTGAATATGTTCCGTCAATGCTTAATACCTTTTTTTGTGCGCCTAGATTGTTCCGTCAAAATCGAAATTCCTCATGGCCTTCCCAAGTAGGCCAATGGCAGAGCTTATTACAACAGAAGATGTACAAGGAAACATATAATTAGCGCTATTTCCGCTCATTAACCCTCTACAAAGTTTACTTTTATACTCGCAGAAGCAACTAAGGAGCCTCTATGCTCAAAGACCGTCTTCCCCATCCGCATCAGCAGTCATGCGGTTGTCATAAGTCTGATATTCATAATCGCGATCAAGACCCTCCATCGTCTTTCCGAAAACAAATGATTTTGTGCCCATAGTCGTGAAAGGCATTAGACCAAATGCTCGTGCTGTTTTGATCTCCCTAGCAACCTTCCTCTGGGCCTTGGCACTAATGCCAGTCTTCACAATGACCAACAAGGAACAATTAAAAGAAAGAGCCACATGGACTGTGATTTCAGAAAAGGTTTAATTTGATAAATTTGAACTCAACATTACCTTACTTCTCTTGATAATGATTCCTGCCTCTGTTATAAAATTTGCAAGAAATCTGACATTCTGCAAGTAATTATGCAATGAAAGTACATTATGTTCCTAAGAAAGCAGACATTAAAGGTAATGATGATATTTATAGTAAAATCAAATGAAGTGTTGAAAGGAAACTATTTCTTATTAAGTTAATAACTTGATCCATAGATGGCCCAACCATAGAGGGCAGTAGAACAAGAGCATAAGAGCTAACTGGGTCAAAAATATGGACCAAAGCCAACATCTGAACCAGGTTCGGTTGCAGATACCCTAGATTTAATGAATAGAAATATAATAATGTGAAGAATTAACTGGCCCAAAGTGANTTTTGCAAATATACTAACCCTGAAATCGGCTTTTTTCAGAACTTCCTCCGTAGTTGTTTCAAACTCATACCTTTTGGGCATTTTACGTACTCCTGGCTTTGTAAGATCAAGATCCTGCATGAAGCCATGACAGTTAATCATCAATAATGCAATCTTTACCTATGAGTTACTTCAAAATCCACATTTTAGATCATAAATGCAACATCTATCAACTGGAGCCCAAAGACATGCTAATGTAGAAATCATCATACAATATTTGTACAACTCATTATTCAAAAATATAGCTGTTAGAAGACAGAGGAATAACATACAAATAAAGAATCATAAGAACCACTAGTATGTCCGNCGGACTACAATATCCAACACATTTCTCCATGCCCAAACTTTTTTTTTTTTTTAAGAAGATAACATAAAAGAACCTTATGTTGTCAGTATTTTTGGTTCTTTTATCATCAAAAGATTAGACACTCGATTCAATTACAGCAGCAACCAACAAAATATATTATATATATATATATATATATTTTAGAATGGAAGGGGTTTTTTTCAACTCCAAATTCCCAGAGAACGGAAACTATAAGATTAACTAATTTCCTTTCTTTTCTTTCTTATCTCCACAATGGAAGCTATAATATTAGTTTTAGACACTTAACTCTATAGACAAAATGATTTTAAGTATACATGACAGTTGATAACAGCTGAAACTTACTTATTCCACAGAAAAATTTCACAAATACATCAGATTCTACGATAAACTTATGCGGAAGGTTTCCTAAACAGAGTTGGTTGAAGGTACTATCGCTAACTTTCCCAATTCTTATGTAGAGAATCACATGAGTAACTTCTCATTATTTTGCCTTTTCGTGTTGTCCAAGTAAGCATCAAAGAAGAACCTCCTTTACTTTCTAACAAGCCTTCTAACATAATACATTTTTCAGCAAAAACGCTCGTTGCATCAAACATCATTTCATCCATTTGTTTGATTACGAAAAAAAAAATCTAAGGTTTTAACATTTCATGCGAAAAATTACACTTCAGAAAGAATAACAACTTAGCCATACAACAACCCAACAAATCAAACACGAAAGCATTGCACACCTACACTTTACATACCTTAACTTCATAAGTCATTCGAGGCATAAAACTAATATCCGGTCTATAAGCATAATCTTCTTTCATAATTTCTTCAGGATCAAACTCAAAATAAGTAGCAGCATTCTTTAACTTGCCATCCATTCCATCCGACAACGAATTAAAACTCTCATCCAAAGCATCCATAGAAAACGAAAAGCCCCCTCCACTCAAATTACTAGACCCACCGGGCCTGCTCCTACCCTTCTCCAGCCTATCCAGCTTTCGGTAAAAAGAATCTGTACTCGAACTGTTCCCCGACGTTCCACCGAATATCCGGCTCTCAAAATCATCAGCAGACTCAAATGTGCTATCATTTTGAGTGTTTGGCACTTCATTCCCTAATTAAACAAGTTCCAAATTGAATTCCCAGAACACTCCGAAACAAAAGTGCACTAATACAAGTAGTAAACACACAAAGTACCTGAAATTGGGATTTCAGAGACATTTCTCGCGATGGTCGAGCGATAGAGTGGGCGTGATATATTAGTGTTAATGGATCGACACGCAAAGCGAATAAGCTTCATTCTGCTTTAACAAAAATTTAAAATTTCCCGCATAACGAAAGAAATTAAAGTAACAAATGAGAAACCTTTAGCTTTGCTTACCTTAAGTGAAGCTTTTCAAATCTGGAACTCGAGATTGAAGGGTTAGGCTTAGGGTTTTGCCTGTGAGGGTTTTGTTTTGTGGTTCACTTGTAAATTTAGGGAAGACTGGCGAGAAGAGAGAACTTTGATAGTTTGAGCCTGGCCCTATAATTAATATTTTTGGGCCCAGGCATTAAGTAGGACTTATATGACCATGCTTGGGTTTTGTTGGACCGTACAATAATATTGTTGCTAAATATGTCACATGTATTTTCTAAATACACCCCAAAATTAATTTATGCTCCTACCAAAATGAAACAAAATTTATTTCCTAAATGTAAAAATAAATTATAAAATAAATAATTTTTAAAAAATAAAATCAAGTTTTTAAAACAACATCAATCATTTTTTAGCTTTTTAAAATATAAGAACTCATTAATATATTTTTAGAAAAGTTTAAATCTCGAATTTCTCTCAATAAACATAAATCATAAATAAGATTTTTTATCTTCAAAGTTTTTTTTTATTGATATCATATGGGCGTTACTTGAGATGGAGTTAGAACTATACAAAAAGTGTTTTCATCAAATACAATTTTTCATTTAAAATCATGTTTCATAAAACCATTTAAAAACGGTATAAGAGAATATATTTTAATTGTGTTAAGTAAGTACTACAAATTTAAGAAAGTAAACAACCAATCCTACAATTCTCTCAGTTATTTACACCATTTTTTACCATAATAAATGTGTAGTACCAAAACTATACCTAAATTTGAAGTCGGTATTGAAATTCAAAAAGTTAAAGTTGCAATAACCCAATTGCTTGTTTTTTAAAGCTTTGGAATCGAAGATAATCTTTTAAAGAAAACAATGAATTAGAACGAGATACACATCAATTCGGAAATATTTTGTTTAGGATATAATATACTTTTCATCGAAAAGCATACCAAGGAAATCCAAAAAGCAGCCATCAATCAACCATAAAGAGTAGATAGAAAGGATTTCAGCTAGGCAAAGAGCTAAAAGGAGTAGTTTTCACCCACAAATTAGTGAAAGCTTGAATATGTTCATCAAGAATCTAGAACCTGAACACACGCACGCACGGACACGATTGTCCATCAATTGATCCTTTGACAGTGAAACAGTAGTGGGTTGGCTTATTGGCTTGCGCTCCCCCACAAACCGACCCATTTTCTCTTCTTTTCTCTTCCTTTCTCTTCCTTTCTTTTCTTTTCTTTTGCATAATTTCTTTGACACTTTTATTACCACACACCGTTGGTTTCGATTTTCATTCAAGTGTGTTTCATTAGATAGAGAATGGTGGTGGTGTTGATGGTGTCGCATCAAATCGCTTGATCGAAGTGCTATCTTATCGTTGAAATAAAGTTGGAAACAACTCTTGCCATTCCATTGCATAAATGCCAAGAGTGGTTAATGAGCTGATTTACGTTGTTAAACAGATCACAGAGTTTTATTCGCACCAAAACCATGTATTAATTATACTCTTCTTGACTCAATAATGTCACAACCTCTAATAATTGTTGATATGCATATAGAAAAATTTAAGAAACAAAAACTATTTATTAATTAACAGTCACCATATAGTGTATATTTAGAACCTTCCCTCTCTATCTATCCGAGGGATGGAAGGATAGAGGCCTTTGGTGTCCCCTCCATTCAAGAATTGGGACCTCACCATCACCAGCCAATATGCTTTTCTCACGTGTCTTTCTTCATTCATGGTTCGATATTCCTATGTCCTAGGCGTAGAGGAACCACACCAATGCATAAAAATAGCTCAATGTCAGGATGATAAAAAGCTTAACACTCTCATTCTTATTATTTTTGTAATATGAAAAAAAAATGAAAATGTCGTTTTATTCAAAACCCCAATTATAAAATCCCTTTTCTCTCACTTCAAACCTCGAGGTGCTTTCACATTATGCATATTAAATGATAGTATTTAGAATATATTTTGGGACGTGTGTCATAATTCTGTTTAGGATATAAAAAACTAAAATAATAAATGTTAACTTATTATTATTTAAGAAACCCACTAATTAAGATGGATGTATTCAATTAAAACTTTTAAAAACTTTTTATAAGTGAATAACTTTTATAAACTTATAGATTTCTAATGACTTTTATAAACTATTCATAATTATGAAAGACTTTCATAGACTTTCATTTTAATGACTTTTATAAATATTTATAAGTTGTTGGGTTGGTTATATAGATGAAATTGAAGATGAGAGAGACAAGGTGTTATTTGTTTTCTTATGGGAAGGTTTTTTTTTGGTCGTGTCGCGTGTGAGAATAGTATTTTTTTCTCTATAAAAGTTGAAAATTTTTCAAAGTCATTATAAATATTGAGAGAGAAATTATAAAATTTATTATTTATACTTTCCACTAAAAAGTTTCTCATATAAAAAGTCTATAAAAGTCATTAACTTTTTGAATACCCCATGACTTTCATAGACTTTAAAAAAATATTGATTAAATACCTCAAAACTTTTATAGACTTTTTAAAAGTCTTTAAAAGTCTATATTGAATACGTCATAACTTTTAAAAAGTATTTAAATATCTATAAAAGTCTTAATTGAATACAACTAAACTTTTTAGTTTTATAAAAGTTTGAATTGAATAAACATCTAAATATGATAGAAGGTTATTTTATGCATTATTGAATGATTGATGTGAATAAAATTTGACGCTATTATTCATGACGTAAAAGTAAATTCAAATAATATTTTAATTAGATTCTTCGAAATCCAACCCATAAATTATTATGAAATTTGAATATAGAAAAAAAAAAAGGAGTCAAATAGTTATATAACTAGATTCTCAGCCATCCAACCACCTTCTCTTATAGTGACCAATAATGGAGAGCACAAACCAAAGCATTTAGTTCTCACTTCAATGTTACTCTTTTCCGTTTCAATGCCACCTTCATTTTGTAATTATAAAATTAAACTTCACCTATATTTTTATTTCTAAGTGTCACACAACTTATACTTTGAAAATTGAAATAGAATGTCGATGACGGGCATGAGGCATGCAGCCAAGTGGGTGGTGGTGTTGCAGTGACCAATAATGGAGAGCGCGAAGCAGAGGGCAAGTGA
>JANLJB010001723.1:0-17768 GCA_026212285.1 Bursera cuneata | reverse complement strand
TGACTTAAATACTATAGGTGTCTAGGTGAGTATGAGGATAGAAACTTGGTCCGTGAATTTTATAATTGAGTCGTTTCATTATTTTATTTTTTTGAAAAAAAATAAAAATCATCAAGGAAATATAAGATTGTTAAAAATTACATGTTGACCCTAAAGTTAGTGTGTTGTTGTTAACTTTGGATGTGTGACAATGAAATTAGACCTATTTACATTGGAAAGATTTGAACCAATGCAAGCTTTGTGAAAGCTTACTCTAGTGCCAACACTCCACTGCCACCTTACTCACGACTTCAATCACATACAATTACTGCAAAATTAAATAAAAACATGGACTATGGTGTAGGTGATTTTTTTTTTTGGGTAAATCTTTGTTTTTCGTTTATTTTTGGTCGAAAAAGTTGTTGGGGGATGTTGATCCGTGAGATGTGACTCGAGACGATGGCGGCATGCGGTGACTCTGTGGTGGCTTTGACGGATTTTGGGGTTTTACTAAGAAACAAGTTGGATAAGAGTGAAAAGGGGAAGATGAAAGAGAGGAAGAGGAGAGAAACAGGAGACATGAGTTATTTTATTTTATTCTATTTTATTTTAATGTGAGGGATTTGTACTAAATATAAGTGTATGTTGTGAATAGCCTTTTTAATTTAGTACAGTGGGGATATATATGTAAAGATATAATAATATAGGGGTTATAATGATATTATATTTTAAAAGATTATAATGATATTTGGTAACACAAGGGTGTAATTGATATATTACACCTTAGGGGTATAATTGTAATATACTAAAATTTAGGGACTAATAGAACTTAAACAACAAAAGAGAGAGAGAGAGAGAGAGAGAAAAGAGAATGCTCTCTATTCGATGTGTCTAAAACTGAAGGAGGGAAGGGTTTATATAACCTCGCTTATATTACTGTACACATGCAAGTTACAAGCAAGTTGGCCTAGTTGCCAACTTGCTGCACAATAACGTAGGAACCACCTCATAATACATTTAAATAAAGTGGTGGGATCTACACTTTTATAATATTTTATAACACTCCCCCTTAGAGACCACCATTTAATCAATTGTATTTGACTATTATTTAAGAAAAAACCCAGTGGGAGAAAAACCTAAACAAAGAAATACACATTTACAATAAATTATAATATGATATGAACGTGCTTCATACTGTCTCATTAAAAACCTCGTCAGGAAAATCCAATGGGATAAAACCTGATCTAAGAAAAAAAGAGTGCAGTGCACATGTGTCCAAAACTCTCCCTTTGATGATTACTCTTCCTAATCATAGCAGAAGATCATGTATCAATTTGGTTGCTTGTTGAGCCACCGCATGCCGATCTTATGTACCAATCTTTCAAATGTTGATGTCGGTAGTGTCTTGGTGAATAAATTAGCAAGATTATCATTTGAACGGATCTGTTTCACATCAGTCTTTTTACTTTTTTGAAGTTCATGCGTGTAGAAGAACTTTGGAGAAATGTGTTTTGTTCTGTCTCATTTGATATAATATTATCTGACTTGAGCAATACACGCTGCATTATCTTCATATATGATAGTAGGAGGATCAATGGTAGGAGATAACTTGTATGAACTCTGGATATGATGAATTATAGATCGTAACCATATACACTCTCGGCTGGTCTCATGTAATGCTAGTATTTCAGCATGGTTAGATGAAGTTGCAACCAAAGTCTGTTTAATCGATCGCCATAAAATTACAGTCCCATTATATGTAAAAACATATCCAGTTTGTGATCGAGCTTTATGGGGATCAAATAGATAACCAGCATCAGCATATCCAGCTAAACCAGGATTTTTAGAAGGCTCATATGAAAAGAATAATCTAAAATCAGTAGTTCCCCCGTAGATAACGAAAAATATGTTTAATTCCATTCCAATGTCGTTTAGTAGGTGTAAAACTAAACCAATGGTACTATTCAAATGTCAAACATACTTTTCGTATGATATTAAGGCAAAACACAAGGGTACTATTTGATATTATTTCATTTACTAAATAATTTTACTTACTTAAATTATTTAATAAGGTTTTTTTGTTTAATTTACTAAAATTATTTAATAAATGAAATATAATTTTATTATTTAAATTTACTAAAATTATTTAGTTTTTAGTAAATAATTTTCTTGCTTAATTTATTAAAATTATTTAATAAATTAGTTATTTATAAATATTACTTAGTAAATGAAATATTTTTGTTAAATTATTATAATATTTTTATTAATTTTTAAATATTTTATATTATTTTAGTAAATAAAATATGGATAATTTCCTCATAATGAAACTAAAATTATTTAATTNTTTAATAAATAATTTACTTACTTAATTTATTAAAATTATTTAATAAATTAGCTACATTTATAAATATTATTTAATAAATGAAATATTTTTTGTTGTTTTTTTGTAAATTCTTATAATATTTTATTAATTTTTAAAATATTTTAATAAATAAAATATCGATAATGCCTTCGTAATATTAATTAGTTTCAAAGGATTATAAAAAAATGAGGTCTTAATGTGACTTTATAATAAATTGTGTGTATTTATTATTTTTTAATATATCAGGCGGTGTTTGAAATTTATTTTAATTTTTATTGTAATACCATTAAATATAACTGACAGAAGTTAAATTTTGGGGAGTTAATATTAGTTTTAAATTTATATGGGAGGTGAGTTACTTTTGAATTTTTTTAGGGTCCAAAATAAGTCTCCCAATAATAATATGATGAAGAGTGAACTAGGTGTATTTCGGTGCAAGAGCCTGAGGTTGGCTAGGTAGATTATAGATTTTCAAATTTAGGCTATTTTTTTATTCCAATCCCCCATTTAGGTATTTTTTAAAATTCCTATCACCCAATAATATATTATTCATCGAACTGTCAATGTAATTGAATTAAATTGGGGGTTCGGATAATTAANGCTTTGTTAAATTAAATTATCTTGTTTTTAGGAAACGCTGTCGTTTCAACAAACAAGCTTCTTCTCCTCGGCTACAGAAAAGGATCCTTCGCCGGCACTAAGTCACTAGCAGCTCAGAAGACGAAGAAGAAGAGAAGATGGAGATTGAACAAAAGAAGAAGAAAAACCATAGTAGCCATATGCAACTGAACCCGAACTGGGCTCAACTTCAGCTAGTAACTCCCTTTCTCTCTCAATCTAAATATGTTTTTGTTTTCTTCTTTCTCTCTTAATATATATATATATACACACACATATATTTTTATTTATTTATTTATTTATTGCAGAAGCTGAAAAGCCATGGCTTTAACAAGTTTTCGAAACCCACGAAAATTCCAGAATCAGAAACCCAAAACTCCATCTTGGGTAACCTAATGCTGCTTTTGCTTACCTGAATCGTCGTCGTTATTATCCTTTGGTTTTGTTGTTCTGTGTTTACCTTGTAGCATTCTCTGACTTTGAGTGAGACTTTTTCAATGTACAGGAAAACGTAAGGAGAGAGCAGATGATTCTAAGCTTAATCCTCTTACTCCAACTAATGATGATTTCAGGTACTTCTTTACAAGTTTATATTTTGGTTTGGAGAGAGTGTAATTAGAAGCTGCATATCGAATGTTCACTCATATATGCAATTACTTTGAATTTCTTGGAGATGGTTAGGTAAAAGAAAGAAAATAAATGTTTATAAAGGATTTCTTTGGTTGGACATACGGATAATTTGTTATTATTTAATGGTCTTTTTGGTTGTGTAGGTTTCGAATCATAGGTTTTAATAATAGGAATGTAGGTGAGTCGAAGGAATGAGTGAGAATTTTCATCAGTTTTTGTGTTTAGGTGTTAAAGTTAAAGCTTTATAACAGCTTACTGAGCTTGAATAATGTAATGTTGTATGGTAAGATTTCCTTGCTTTGAGTGTGATGCAGCCTAACTCATCTACAACTTGACAGTTTAACAGATGTGGTGGCTATGGATTGTGAAATGGTTGGTGTCAGCCAGGGAAATAAAAGCGCTCTTGGAAGAGTTACACTGGTATTATTTTATTAGTTCCTGTCTCCACTTTTCCTAATCGTTTGCCTTTCTATCAATTACATAGCATACGTGTATAGGGTCAGTATTATGACATGTAATTGCTTGCCATATGGCGATTATGTCATGATGAATATTAATAACATGTTTTTCTGGCAATAAGTTGTTCCACCATGAGAGGGAGAATCTGGTTGGTTGGAATAATTTGACTACCATATATGTTACTCAATGAGAATGCAGCGTCAAAATGAAAGTAAAGAACTTAAATTAAATAAATCATCTGAAAGACAGAAAAGCTAGCGAATTATAAATAGAGTAGGAAAAAAAAAAAAACACTATCTACTGGAGATATACAAAAATTTGGAATAATACATACACTTGTAATTTGTATTTATACGAAGTCACGTTTGAGTTTTCCAGCTAGTAAAAAATTTCATATTGCTAACGTTTCCTTTCCCAAGAGAAACAGCTTTATGTTGATGGTAAGTAAATCTGTAGTTTTTTCTAAATATTATGTAATAAAGACTTTGAACATTGCTCTTGCTGCTACTTGCATTTAGAAAAAAGAAATTAACTTATGCATTATCATATCTGAGCTTCTGATAGTATAATAATTTGTTGGCATCAATTTAAAGCATTCAAGGATATGACTTCTTTCACTATAAAGTTTGAATGATTTAGTCATAAGGAAAAAGCATATTCTCTCAAAATGACTTTTGGAAAGAACTTATTCTAGGTCTGGTGCTTGGATTGGCAATCAACGAGTTAAACAATGATGAATCTTTTAATATGTTGCATTTCTAATGTCTCTGATTTATTTTAACATGCTTATTCGAAGTCTGTGAATAGCAAATAGCTGTATTGTGGTTTACTTTCATTTTAAAGTGAGTGGATCTTCGCTTGTCACCACTAGAAAGCAGGTTTGATGAAACTTGTGTTCTCAAGATGATGTAGAGGCTCATAGTCAATCTTTTCTTAGTTTGTTCTTTTTGTTTAGAGTACGCAGATACTTGTTTGTCTTCTAAAGTTTATACATGTTGGATGGCTGGGTTCTGTTTCTTGTGGTGTACATATGTTGTTTCTCCTTCATACAGAATTAATATACATCTTTTGTTTCCTAAAAGAGAAAAAGAAACATTGATAGTTAATGTACAATATAATTTTACAATATTCTAAGTTATTAATTTTAAACTTACAATTATAATTCTTTCTTTGCAAGATCATCAGTTTTTGAAGTACCTTATTTATTGACAGGTAAATAAGTGGGGAAATGTTTTATACAATGAGTTTGTTCGCCCAGTAGAGCGTGTTGTTGACTTTCGTACAAGAATTAGTGGTATTCGACCCAGAGACTTGAGGAAAGGTAAACTTTATCTTTGATTCTAGCTGTTCTTTGGTTTACTTTTACACTTAAGCACATCATGTGATTAGTAGGTCATTCGCAGTTTGCTACCTAGTAATTTACATGAACTTATATTTTAGTTATTATTAGTTTCCCCGTTCTTATGTCTCGCTTTTCATGGAAACTCTAGCTATAATTAGACTAGTAGGAATTGGTGCTTTAAATTTAATTAAAGGACATTATATTTGATTGTGCATTGAGTTAGTGAACATTTTGTGTATGCTTCTATGTATCTGCAGCAAAGGATTTCCAGTCTGTTCAGAAGAAAGTGGCAGAGTTGATTGACGGGAGGATTCTTGTTGGTCATGCCCTGCACAATGATCTTAAGGTTTTGCCTATCTTAGTTTTTAATTTGGTTGGTTTTTTGAAGTATAAATATCGGATTTTGATTTGAGTTTTCTTTTGGATAGGCATTACTACTAACTCACCCAAAGAAGGACTTGCGAGATACGTCAGAGTACCAACCCTTCCTAAAGTAATAGTTTCCCCTCTGGCTACAATTGGACTAATTTTTCTGTTTTCATTAGTTTTATTATTCATATTTTATGATGTGCCCTAATAACATGTGGTTCGTGAAGCAGGGAAGGCCGTAGAAAATCACTACAGCACCTTGCATCTGAGTTTCTTGGTGTTGAAATCCAAAAGGGGGAGCATTGCCCTGTGAGTATTGACTTTATTACATTTTGAGGTTCATTCTTAATTCATGCCCATATTTAATATGCCATACAATTAATACAGCAATATATTTGTGGTTTGAGGCTACTGATTTCATGACTCCAGAGTCTAGACATCAACAACTCTCAGGTTTTCCGATATTTAAAGTTGGTGACGTACAAATAAATTAAAAGTTGATCTTCAATCAAAATATTTATTGAAGATCAACTTTAAGCTGTAATCTTATTCTCTTGATGCTTGTTTTGTGCTAAGATAAAATCTTTGAATATTAAGAAATAGAGGAGTAGAGCTGCTCTGTCCCTCATTCACTTTTTATTTTGGGTCAAGTGCTTTCTCTGCAACTTTGATCCACTTATCCCTGGGAACTTTTATATTATCTATTTTTTCTCTGTTAATAGGCGACATGTCTTATCCATTCTTTTGTGTTTTTTGGGTTTATCTTCACTCAAACCAACTGCAGGGACCTTGTCTAACTCTCATATTATATTTTCAGGTAGAAGATGCTCGTGCTGCAATGATGCTTTATATGAAAACCAGAAGACAGTGGGAGAAGAGTGTTAAGGATCAAGTAAGGCTTCAAAAGAAGCAGATGAAACGCAACCGGAAAAAGAAACCAAAGGAGAATGGTTCCTTCAATGTAGACCATGCTGCAACTGCACTTTAGTGGTAGCTTTGCAAATATTACTGTTAAAAATTTTGGAAACATATACGGGCACGACAAATCAGGCTCAATCACATAGTAAGTCTGCAGAAGGAACTGCATTGGACTAGTTAGAAAGAAAGAAGAGGAAAAGGGACAGTCAATAGATTATGTTTAATTATTCAGTCATTGCGGAGAGGAACTGTGTTCTGTCTGCCATCCAGAAAAGTGGTCATCCATGCAGGTGTAGATTTAACCGTTCATTACATTCTTCATTCATTTGAAGACACTGATCTCCGGAGAAATTGGGCTTGTCAAATAAGTATTTGGGCTTTGTTCTTTGTAGCCCTTGTTTATCATTATGTAACAGAGAATGTTAGCACCAAACCCAGTTTCCGGTTTCCGGAGAATGATCATAAGACTGCTTGGCCGGACTCCGATAGAGGATTCAATTAAACAATTATTGTTGTTATTATTATTATTTTATGATTTATCATTTGGAGAAAGGAATCTGTTTATTTAAATTATATTTGCTATTATTTGTGAATTTCATTTGAACGGTTTTCGTTAAAAAAATAATAATTATTTAAATTTATTATCTATCTAGTGAATTTGTAAAACGTCAGATTGGAGGGATTTTAAGTTATATAAAATAGATGTATATATTATATTACTTTATCTTTAAATGAAAAATGGGATGTGAGTTAACTTAAAATTATATTTAAATTTTTAATCATTGATCTTATCTGCAGTTGATTAAATATAATTTTAGACTTATAAATTTAAATAATTAATTAATAACTTAGGTTACTATTAGATAGTTCCTTATTTTTACTATTATAACCGTAAAAAGTTGTTTAATCTTATAAGTAATTATGTGAGATTAATGATTATAAATTTAAGTTTAATTTTAAGTTAAGAAATTTAAATCTAAATATCTGATCCTATACAAAAAATTAATCAAGATAACACGATTTATTGAAAGGAAAGAATTATATTACCTATATTTCAGTCTTTTCTCAAAATAAAAATAAAAATAAAGAGAATTTTAGAATTATAAAATATTTTTTTAATTAATTTTGCTCATACACTTCCTCATATAAAAATAAAAAGGAAAATCGTAAGAGTACGTACGGTTCGGTAACGACTGTACCGTAAGGCAATCGGGAAATTGTATTTGATGGATTAAATTTAGAAAAAAAAAAAAAAAGGAAAAATGCATCGAGATATCTGAGATCAAAGGGGACTCACCTGAGACTTGGTCTGTCTGATTCAACCCCACCAACACTCACTACTCCTCTCTTTCTCTCTCTCTCTCTGTGCGCGCTTTTAAGACAATTGCAGTGCCGCGGAAGTGAGAAAGAAAGAGAAAGCAAACTCGCACACATCACATGGGTCGACCTCCCAGTAATGGAGGCCCCGCCTTCCGGTTTACTCAGATTGAGGTTTTTCCCTTCTTCTAATTTCTTACATTTTTTTGTATTTTTTTTATGCATTTATATATGTGCATGTCTACATGAGTGTGGGCAAGTGCTTCGACTTTTGAATTTAGAGCTGAAAATAACAACTGGGTCGATTAGATATTATGTTTTTATATGTTTGTTGTTACATTATTTTTTGGTTATATAATATGTGTATGATGCATGAATGTGTATATGCAAGTGTATGAGCAAATGTTAATTTGTGATTTAGAGTTGAGGCTTTTAAACTTGTTGCTTAGATTGTAGGTTTTATGTATTTGATTTTTGGATTTTCATTTTCTTTTATGTGGTTTGTTCTTGATTTTCTGTGTATGTTGTATCTGAAAATGCAGATCAAGTAACTTAGTTCTATAATGGAGTTTGTTTGGTTAAAATAGCTTAGATGATAGATTTCTTACATTCACTGATTTCTTATTTCGGGATTTGATACTTGATCAGTGTTTAACGCTGGTTTCTTTGATAAAAATTTGATTTTTGGCTTTAAGAAGTTTTCCATTTCTGAAGTCATGTAATATGGCAAACATTGAAGCCGAAAACGAAAAAAAAAATAAGGTTTTGAAAATTTGCTATTGTTGCGGATTTTTTTCTCGTGTACATAAAGAACAAACTTTCATGCCTATAAGATCCAGAGTGCATCAAGTTTTCTCTCGTGATCCTAACTATTATGATCAATTTGGTTATAGCTGTAACTATTATTTCCCTTTTTTCTTATGATCTTAACCATGGAATATTACTGAGATTCTTGACATTAATGGCTTAATCATAGTTGTCTCATGACTTCATCTTTTTGGTGCATATGCTCTCCGTTTTGAATCTGTAATTCTAATGTGAAATTCCATGGCTTGAGAATGTTTTAGGGTTTCGATTGCATTACTTATAATTTATAATTCATCCATACGTGAATAAGAATCTTTGGAAGTATAATTGCAATGCGCCAACTATCATTTCAATAAGAATCCAATCTGCCAGAACTTAGTCTAGTCCTATTAGAGATGTGCCTCTCAACATTAAATGATTACCTGCTCATTAGCGAGTCACCTGTGCTTGTTGTCAGTGAGGCATTCAGCTGCTTGCCAATGAAACTTCTCTTTGTTTAAGTTGAATAATTATATTTTATATATTTGATTGTGCTTCTATCATTTCAGTAAAGATCAGTTGGAAAACTATCTTTTATGAAATAGAATAGAAACCAGTTTTGTTACCTTAAGGTTTTTATACGTTTATTCCTCTCAATGATGAGTTGTACAATTGTTTCTTTATTTAGGTCACAGAGATGGAAGGTATTTTGCAAGACCACCAGAATGCAATGCCATCTCGGGAAATTCTTGTAGCTCTTGCAGAGAAGTTCAGGTGTGCCTTAATTCTCTCTAGACTTTGGCATATGGTTTAATTGTTAACCTTATTAGATTGTAATTGAAATTTTGAGGTTTTGATTGTAGTGAGTCCCCAGATAGAAAGGGGAAGATTATAGTGCAAATGAAGCAGGTAAGATTCTTTTATTGCACTTTTGAACAGAGAGAAGTCTTAGAATCGAATCTTAATATGGATGTTTTATTATAGGTTTGGAATTGGTTCCAAAATAGGCGGTATGCAATAAGGGCAAAATCAGGTAAAGCTCCTGGGAAGTTACATGTTACACCTATGCCTCGGGAGGAGTCTGCTCCACTGAGAAATGTTCCTCCACCTGTAGCTGCTCCAATTCCTGCTTCTGTGCCTGCTTCCATGCCTACTTCAGTGCCTGCTTCCATGCCTGCTTCCATGCCTGCTTCAGTGCCTGCTCTTTCAGGTAGAATAGACTCTGTTTGATCATTAGACTTTTCACTGCTCCTTGTCTTTTTTCCTTTTCTCTTTAATTTTTTAAGAAGTTTCTGTAGCATAAATTTTGGCTTACTTATTTGCTGGTCAAACATGGTTTGCCTAGTAGTAATTTCCAATTGCGCCTAGTGACCTAAACAGAGTTGATATATAGTTGCATATTGTTACCCACGATCACTTATGTGATTTTATATCTATTGAAATGCCCAAAGTTGTTTCATTGGCTTAAACTTGGTTTCAAACAAATACAACTAATCAAATCTACATGGCATGGTATTATATGCAGTTTTATAGACATTCTATAGCTATTTCCTAGTTTTATCTGTTTTGAAGTGCAATATTGGAATACTTTGAGAGGGTTTTAAAGATAGGTTAATCTTAGTATGATGACACAGATTTAAAATAATATTTTTCTTATTTTGTGTCTTTATGGTTCTAACATTGTTGAATTTCTGGGAATGAGAGAAAAAGCCATAAACTACTTTTTCACCCTCTGAATTTCCACACATTCTCAGGCAACACTTATTATGTTTGAAGACTAATGACCTTTCATGCAATTCTAGAACAATCTTTTTTGAGCCACCAGCGGTATTTAATCATCTATTTGCATGTCACATTATAACGTGCATCTTGTATTTTCATTTTGCAATACATCTTCTTGGTTGCAAGTTGATAATATGGGACATGGAGTAATATGTTCTTAAATAATACATGATGGCTTTCACTCTTTCTATGATAGAAGCATGAATGCTTGTCTTCAATTGTTTTCATAATAAATTGACCCAAAAAAAAAAAGAAAAAGAAAGGTAATATATTTTCTTCTTAATGTGAATCATTTTTATGCATTGTGATTTTGCTGTAATATGTTAATGTGAGTGTTAGCACTCTTTGTCTTCATGTCTGTGAATTACATGCCTCTTGAATTTTTCATGTTCGGTGTAATGATTTAAGTCTGATATATCTTTTTAGTAGCTCTATCATATCTTTTAAATTTGTGATAGATTGTGTTAAATAATACAGAAATTATCAAAAATTGATGTGATACATAAGCTTACTGTTAGATGTTATTCACCAGAAAGTTATCTTTGCCAAAAGCACAGCTTTGGCTGCACATATTACAGTTGTAGTGTTATGTTTGGTCCTCCTTATATATCTGTATATTGGCAACCAAATATAGATGTGCAACGGACTGTAAATTTATCTTAAAAAGCACTACCACCTTCTTTGACTTTTTTGCCCCTTCTTCTGAATTATCTTACAATTGCCCTCTTGGGTATTGGAGAAATATGAGGCGAGGGAAGGAAAATGAGAAAAAAGGGACTTCATTTCTAATCCACTTTTTTTTTCTTTTAAAGTTTTAAGCTTCCTCTTGTTCTTTATATTTTTATGAGAATCCAATGCCGGATAAGCATTTTGCATGAAAAGATGAAAAAGTGTGCAAAGGATTACATTTCTGAACATCAGTTGAAACCCTGAAAAGTCACAAGAAGACCTTATTAATCAGGATCGAAAAGAAAGATGAAGAAATAAAACACTTTATTGCAACTTCATTGTGTTTCCTTTTGCCTCCTAAGTTTAAGTTTTGGGTATTCACATTATTATACTTTCATGTTTATTTTCCGTTATTTTTTCTTTCTTTTGCAAGTTCCAAGTGCAGGGAGGGGTGCATCAGAAAATACTTACATGGAATTTGAAGCTAAATCTGCTAGAGATGGTGCATGGTAAGTCTATCTGGTCATTCAGGCTAGGATATTGGCTCTCTCTCTCTCTCTTTTTTTTTTTTTTTTTTTGGGTACTTCCTTTAATTATTTTGATAATTATAATTNTCTCTCTCTTTTTTTTTTTTTTTTTTTGGGTACTTCCTTTAATTCTTTTGCTAATTATCATTCTTATCCTTGGTAATCAGTCTAATTACCATGCTTCTGTACTCAGGTATGACGTTGCAACCTTTCTAGCCCATAGAAATTTAGAGACGGGTGATCCGGTAAATATCTGAGCTTGTATCCCTGCATATGTGAACCTGTACAATTTACTAAACAAAGTTAAATTTACCCATTTTTCTTAGATTGATACGTATTTTTATAACTTTTCTTGTTTTTTCATGCACTCCTTGACATTTCTTTTGCTTAGTATTAAAATGTTGATTAAATGCTTGTTCATGAATTAATTGTTATTATATTTTGCTTCTTTTTTCTGTTAAATAAATTTTGTTATGTGATTGTAGTTTGCATGACTTTGAATTTCTCCAACTATTATGCAGTTATAGATCCCTTTTTATGTGAGAAAGATCAATTTACACTACCTTAAGTACAGATATACCTGGTTCCAAAAAATTTTAGTTTGCTAGGGATTATAATGAATTGCCAAATAATCCTTGATAAAATTTGCAAATAAAAAAATTGATGACGTGAATGGACCTTGAAGGTCTTGAAGAGAATATTTTATGTATCAATTTCTGATGTACTTAGTGATTCCTTAAATGCTGCTTTGAACTTGTATAAAAATTTTGAAATGGTTGGAACTTTTCAAACTTTTAATTATGACATGGCAATAAAGGTGGTCTCAACTTCTGCCTTCTGCTATTCTGAAATATTGCTGGTCATTTCAGGAAGTACAGGTTAGGTTTGCTGGTTTTGGACCAGAGGAGGATGAGTGGGTTAACATAAAAAGGTATGTCAGGCAGCGTTCTCTCCCGTGTGAAGCATCTGAATGTGTTGCAGTCCTCCCTGGAGATCTCATACTCTGTTTTCAGGTGGGAATTTCTGGCAAGTAGAGATTGCTTTTACTCAATCATTAAGTTGAAGCTACTTATAATTGGGCCTCTTGTGAACTCCTTTATCCAATGTTCTTAACATTTCCAGGAAGGTAAAGATCAAGCACTTTACTTTGATGCCCATGTCCTTGATGCCCAACGACGAAGACATGATGTAAGAGGTTGTCGCTGTAGATTTTTGGTGCGCTATGATCATGATCAGTCTGAGGTATAAATCGTTTTGCTCTTTTTGTTTTCCTTTAAATTCTTTTTTCCCTTTTGCCATCTGATGGACGGTAGGTTAAATATTTAATGAAATTTGTATGGGCAGCTTGAGGATGGTTAGTAGTTTGGTGACAGATTTCAGTGGTTCATGTACCGCATATATATGTATATGATATAATGTTTCATAATTCTTGTGATCCCGTCTTTTCTTTACCTATATAAATTACTTCTTTCTTTGGTGGTTGGCCATTATGCTGTACTTCATACCCTGGAACAAACAGGGAAAGAGAAGAAAAGAATTGTCTTCTAACAGGATGGGACTTTATGATTATCACTAACTGTTTGGTTCTAAATTTATCCTCAGGAAATTGTGCCTCTCAGAAAGGTTTGCCGTCGACCTGAAACTGATTACAGGTTGCAACAACTTCATGCAATGAATGACTCAGCATCCACAGACCAGCAGAAAACTAGCATGGATCATTCTGCTCCTAGGGTTATATCTTCTGAAATATTGCAGAAGCTGGGTAATGCAAATGTGGCCCCAGTGACGCCGGTGTCTATCGCCAATGTTTCTGTAGGCACCCAAAACACAACAATGGAAGCCAAAAGTGCTGGAGGTAGTAGTGGTATCAATGCCAGCAATCCAGCTTTTCCACCCAGTACTTAATTGCCACAATTACAACAAGTGCTGCTCCTGGCGGCTCTGGTTGAAACATGTAAGATAAGTTGTAGGTTTATTTGATAGATCTGTCATTTTTTTTTCTTGAATGGTTATATGAGGATTTATATAGCGGAGTAACAGGCTGGTTAGAGTTGTCCTGTGTGTTGGCCTTGCAACTTGTTAGTGGTTTTCCTGAAAAACAACTGCATATCAGTGTCCCGTTTTACTTTTGAGTTCCAAGAAATCTGTCGGGAAAGGAAACTTACATCTTAAGACCGGTACTAACAACCCCAAATTGCTAAGAGATCCAGAGTTTCATTTCTTGCGTGTTCATGGACATACTGGGAAGTATTGTACTGTGTGTTGTTGGTAAGTTATCACATGGAGTGGAGTGGAGTGGAGCTGAGCTTTCTAATCGAAGTTTACAACTTTGAAGAAGGTGAATATCAAATTTGTTATATGTAGTTAGGCAAATTATAGTATTTTCAAATGGCCAACAATTTGCCTAACTACTCACATGTATATTGACAAAAATAACCTTACCTCTTTAACTCTCTCTCTCAACCTATTTCTCCACTCCATCTTTACAAGCGAAATGGAAGGCAAGCAAATCAACAGACGGTAAGCCCCTTCTATTCTTAGAAAATGCGATTTGGTTGTTGTTGATGATTATTGTGTTGTTTGAAATGTGATTTTTATTTGGATTTAGAATTGAGATTTTGTTGTTTGAAATGGGTATTTTTGTCCTATTTGAGTTTTTGATTGGGATTAATGAATCATTGGAGTAGTAGAGTAATTTAGATGGAGTGTTAAAATCGGAAAATCCAGGAGTGTTAGAAATCTTTTTTTGTGAAGGACTATACGAGTGGGAGGTCCGAACCTCTGGACCATATGGTTCCGACAGTCCAAATTTCATATACTATTTTCAGCAACTCGAGTTTTCTGATAACGATTTTAACACTTCCCAATTCAAAAATTCATCTAAACTACTCCAAACTATTCAGTAACATTATTTTCTTGCATTTAAACACTGAAAACAATAAATTTCAAAGCAAAAACTTCAATCCAATAAAAAATGCTTATTTCAATTAAATCGAAATTCATCTTCTCTATTTTGTCAATTTTTTGTTCTGTCATCGGTACCAAATCCTGTTGGTTTGTGTAGGTTACAGAGTTGAGAAGTAGTTTGAATGGTTATATATAAAGAGGGGTAATTTAATCATATAATATGATTATATGTAAATAGATAGATAAATTATAGAAAAGTGGCGGAGTGGTTAGTGGTTACTTTGTGAAAAATCCACAAAGTTTAGGCTACTTTTTAAATCCCCCAATAATCAATCTTCGTGGAGTCAGAGGAGAAAGAAAAAGAGAATCCATTTACTGGGATTTCATAGGATAATGTTTATTTTACTATAAGATTTGAGGTGTAGTTAGAGGAGAAAGAAAAAGAGGATGTCCTGTATTTATTGGGATTTCATTGGACAATGTCTATTTTACTATAAAATTGATTGGTTGTCTGTTTCTAGATAAATATTCTTACTATTCCGTTTTGGCTTAATAACACTCATAGGGACGTGTGCCTTAGTCATTTTCGTCATTCTTATCTTTTTAGAAATTCATCAACCAAGCTTTGACTAAGGAAACTGTCATTCAACATGGGTTTTTTTCTCATTGGACAAGCGTATGATTCATGTTTTTGAAAAATAGACAGTAAATATAAAATTTTAATTATTTATTAATTATTAAATTTATTTGTCATCAAATCTTAAAAAAATTGGGGTAAATTAAATGGGTAGAGGATTCTTTTTTTTTTTTTCCTCTTTTACTAGGCTAATACAAGATATTTTCTTATTTATCCCTTCAAAAAGTATAAAAAACACATGAAATAAATTAAATAAAAAATAGTTATAATGGCCATGTATTATCCCTAATTTTTGAATCCCATCGCTAATCCATTCTTTACAATCAAATTCAAAATGTGAACACAACAATGCATGTGAAACAATTTTCACCTAATATCATCAAATTGTGAGAAACCCCAATCGTCTTATCATTAGTTGAATAATTATCAATTGTAAGAATAAATCATTTTCCATCAATGCTCCAATATAAAAAACATTGTGCTAAATCCTCAGATACCTTCCCAAATCTATGGAACCTTGATAGCAAAAGAAGAACCCTACCCCAAATCTTTCTTCTTTTACAAACTACGTACTTGAGTAAACTTGAGGGTGGTTTCTGACATTGTCCAAAATTTTAATGGGGAATGGGGAAAGGGAATTTGTCATGTTAGTCCACGTAACACAACCAGTAACCACCTTCTCTCTGCGGACAAAACACAAACACGTACTCTCTCACTCACGAGGACGAACCTGAAAAACCCCTAACGCCAACACGATCCAAAACCAAACCAATACCAGAACCAAAGAATGCTATTCCTCAGAGCTCAGAGGGGAGTTGAAAATGGTTCCGTTATGTCATTGCGGTTTGTTCGCTACATGGTGACGAGTTGCAGGGCAGTGGTGGTGCCGCGGTTCGGTGGGCCTGAGGTACTGGAGCTCCGCTCCAATGTGGGGGTTCCCGATCTCAAGCCCAATGAAGTTCTTGTTAGAACGAAAGCCGTTTCTATCAACCCACTCGATACGAGAGTGAGTTCAGTTTTTGCTCACCGATTCTTGTGCTTTATGTTTTGTTCGGTTGCTCAGAAAATAGGGGAAATGAAACGAATGAAAATGAAATAAAATTTTTGCTTCTATTGATTAAATTTTGAATGTAAGTATATGTGATAGTGTTGGTTTTGTGTGAAGAGATATTAACTCTTGTGGGATTTATCTATGTGTGCGTGCGTGTGTATATATATATATATATATATATATAGTTTAAAAATTCTATGGTTTTAGCTAATCATAAGAAACCTACCCATTTATCCATAGCCTAAATATAGATGATCATGTCAATTAAAATGAGAAAAATTAAAAATTAACTTTGAATTCGTTAGATAACGTTCCAGAAGTCCCAAATCACAAGTTTTCTGCTTCCTAAAGATTGAATTGTGGGGTTCAATGAGGCTGGAGTTTTGAGCTCAAGTTTTAAATACAGGTTTGCTGGGATTCTGGGTTATAAAAATACTCAAAAAAAAGTTGCTAAATCTGTTGATAATTAAATCTGTTATATCATAATGTCACTTCACGTTTTACAGTAGAGAGTATTGATCATTTTGTGTAAGGCTACATTTAGCAAGAAAAGGGTGTGACTGATAACCATTACCCTTGTTCTTGAATTGCCAGAGTGGCTTTAGCTAGATCAAACACTGAGAAGTTTACTGGCTGCTTGTTGTGGAGGTTTCTGCAGTCTCAATCTATAAATCTGGGAATTCAACTCCTCACATTCTCTTTATTCTTTCTTATCATATTACTTTTAATAAATTTCTTCTCATTTACTTCTTCGGTCTGGATGCAACATATGGTGTTGTGGGGGATGAGGAGGGGAGGAGAGAGAAATGACGTACAGTTTAGCCTTTTTAGAAGACTCTTCCCTCACTTCAACTTGAATATAGGAGACATTCACCTTCTGGTCAAGTTCTTTGAGCTTCCAGAAGTTTTCCTATATTGGTGCCACATATTGTCTGGCTTTCAAAGTTTTCCAGCTTGGTCGTGTGAAATTAGATGAATAATTTTCTTATATTTCTCATAGTTCATACATCTTTATATACTAATACATTCTAGTCTAAATAGGAAATATAACAAAACACAATAACTATTTTCCTAATCTCTTCTTTCTTAATCTACACAACTTAACAATGATAATCTATCTTCCTAATTTACAACTCAGCACTCCCCCTCAAGCTGGAGCATATAAATCATATGCAGCAAACTTACAACAAATAATGCTAATACAATGACTTGGAGAGATTTAGTAAGAATGTTTGTTAGTTAGTTGTCAGAAGACATGATAAATCAGCGGAGAAAAATAGTAATGGAAGTAGTGAACATTAATCATGATGATGATAAACAGTAACGGCGGCTGTCAGCAGTAACAACTATGGTAAAATGTATCATAAACAGTAACTGCGATATGTAAAAAGTTGTGTAACCGTGAACAGTGATAC
>JANLJB010001722.1:0-46028 GCA_026212285.1 Bursera cuneata | reverse complement strand
GGTTGTTGGGCTGCATTCTGGATTGATGAACTATCAAGGTTGGATCCATTACCATTAGAATTGTTGGCTGGAAGGATGCTATCATATAACCATTCCCAATACATTGTCTAAGGCACTAAATCATAAAAAATGGAGAAATATGATGAGAGTGGAAATGGAAGCTCTTGAAAAGAATAAGACTTGGGAGTTAGTGGAGTTACCAAGAGGAGAAAATCTAGTGGGTTGTAAATGGGGTTTTATTATGAAATATAAAGTAGATAGATCTCTTGAAAGATATAAAGCTAGATTGGTAGAAAATGATACACTCGAACCGATGGGATTGATTATCTTGAAATTTTGCTTCAGTTGCCAAGATGAACACTGTAAGGGGATTCTATTGGCTGCCAACCTTATGTGGAGTTTAAAGCAATTTGATATGAAAATGCCTTCTTACATGAAGATCTTGATGAAAAAATGTATATGGAAATTCCTCCTGGTTTTGACTTGTTTCAGAAGGGAAAAAAAACCTGTAAACTTAAGAAGGCCTTGTACGGACTAAAACGATCCCTTAGAGCTTCTTTTGGTAGATTTGCCAAAGTTATGACAGCTAAGGGATACAAACAAAGCCAATGAGACCACACTATTTGTTAAACACACGGCTTCAAGAGGAGTGGTTGTTTTGTTAGTATATGTGGATGATAATCATGACAAGGGATAACTTAGAGGAAGAGAAGTACTGAGAAAGTTTTTAGTGAAGGAGCTTAGTAGATTGAAGTATTTCCTTGGTATTAAAGTTGCTCACTCTTGACATGGAATCTTCATATCACAACAAAAATACGTATTAGATCTATTGAAGGAAACGAGTAAAGTGGGTTGTAAACCTGTTAAGACGCCCATTGAATAAAGCACAAACTTGGTAAGGCCCATGAAGACATTGTCGTGGACAGGAGAACTTACTTGTTAGGCGATTGATATATCTCACACACCTAACTTGATATAGCCTATGCAGTACGTGTGGTAAGCCAATTTATGCATAATCAAAAGGAAGTTCATCTTCAAGCAATGTATCGAATCTTGCAATATTTGAAAAGAACTATAGAGAATGGAATACTGTTCACGAAATGCGAAACTAACACTAGAAGCCGATACCAATGTAGACAATGCGAGATCTATGGTTGAGATGAGGTCAACATCGAACTATTGTACCTCTCTTGGAGGAAATTTAGTGACTTAGAGGAAAACAAACAAAATATGGTGGTAGAATTCAGAGCAATGGCACTAGGAATTTGTGAGCTTTTATGGCTGAAAATAATACTAGAGGACTTGAAGGTAAAACAGGGAAAACTTATGAAGCTCTACAGTGACAATAAGTCCACAATTAACATTGCTCATAATCTAGTGCAACACGATTGAGTTAAACGTATTGAAGTTGACAGACACTTCATAAAGGAGAAGTTGGACAGTAGGCTAATTTGCACCTTGTTTGTATATACTGGAAGCCAACTTGCAGATTTGTTTACCAAGGGTTTGAACAACACTGTATTTCATAATTTTATTGGAAAGCTGGGAATGGATAATATCCACTCACTAGCTTGACGGGAACTGTGGGAAAACATTTTTCTTATTTTTTAGGGAATTTTTATGTGTGTGTGTGTATAAATATTCTTTCATTAGAATAGGAAATTTTGGTAGTTAATGTACTCACTAATTTGAACGGATGTGATTGTAATCCCTGATTTGTACGGATATGATTTAGGATTTTTTTTCAGCCTAGAGATGTGTCAATTATTTAATAATAAGAATTGTGTTTTCCACATTCATTTTCAATAGTACTATCAGACACTTTTCATTATCAAGAAATGGATATAGATATACCCTTGCACTTAATTGGCGCCGGTTATCTTGTTTGACCATCTCCATAAGTGCTGTCTCCAACTCCTCAGCTCTGGAAAAGAATAAGAACCACACACATAGTTACAATGCTTGTTTTCATAGGCAAAGCATCAAAATACTTCAGAACAAGGAAAATTTGAAATTTTCATTTAAGGAGTCAATCTTCGTTTCAAAAGAGATGCCACCAACAGGTTTGAATAAATTCTTTTTGATCTAAGAATGAATAGCTCTCACTTAAGCAACTCTTCAAAGAGAAAGAGAATTGGATACAAAGTACTGACTCAATGAAATTTCATATTCACAAAGGCCAAGAAGAGCATTACGTAAAAGAGAGCATCCTCTCTAGACTTCAAAAAATAAATGAATACTTCTCAGAAGGGTGAGATGAAGAGCACACAGGGAGATAGAGAGAGATCGGTAGCACCAAGAACGCTGAATACAGAGATTGTTTTAGACGGAACAATTCAGTAGTTCAATTAATAAACAAGGATAGTACAATTTGCGGACCGAATGAAATAAATATAAAGTGAATGGCAGGACAAAGACTGCAATAAGTTATGCACCTAGAGAAACTGAACATGTGAGCTTGTTTTATTTTGATAAGAAAAACAAAAAACTTGTATCGAAAAAGATTCAAAAGAGAAAATACAAATGTGGATCAATAGACGACAACAAGAAAAAAGTATTAAGAAGAGGCATCCACCAAACACAATGACAATCCAAAAACAACTGTCAAGAATCCACAAAATTTCAACCTTTCCTAGGTCAAAAAGAAGCAAATCTCTAAAATATTAAGCCACAACGCCTTCCCAATTAAGATGAGTAAAGAAAAAAAAGAAGTATCATTAAATTCCTTTAAAATCAAAGCCCAAAGGGACGCATAGAATCAGATTTTGTCGCATAAACTGTCACTGTTTTCCTCTCTTTCTCACATGTTTTCTTGCTCAAAATAGCCATTAATGATATATCAACAGAACAGGGGAAAAAGGGCGCAGAAATTAGACACTATAGACAGTAATAACCTGAGGACTGCAGATCTTTTCTCTTCCAGCACCCTGCACAACTCCACCTTAAACCAAACAATCTGCACGTAAAAATACCTAATAATTGAAATTTAAAAAGGAGTTATGCAAAATCTGCCATTACACATGGAATACCAGATGATATAAATAACTTTATTTACGCGCAACTTTTAGTCAGGCTTATTGTAATATAATATATAAGACAATAATCTGCCTCTGAAATGCAGTTTGATTATAATGATAGAAATTCAGTCAAAGCCTACAAAGTTGTGGCAACAGAGGTACACAAATATGGGAAAACTATATCAGCACTCATCACAAATTCATGATGACATGCTCCATATGAAATTGTTGATATTCTGCAACATCTCAAGAAAAACTGACATAGTTTTTTGTAATCATTGCGTAGCCTCTTGTATAGAAATAAAAACATAGGAAGACAAACTTTCCATGTCATACTGTCATGCTGAAGCATTGTGCTTCTTGGAAATTAACCTTTTAACATGTCTTGGTGCATCATCAACAAAGGGCAGTCACTGATAACCAGAACTAAGTTAAAACTAAAAAAGTGAAAGAAAAGCTTCAGAAAAGCATAAAAATATCCATAGATGAGTGGGGGAAGAGCATGAAGAGAAAGCCACCTGTTCCTGAAGATCTGGTAGTGAATCTACTTCAGAACTGACAGTTGGGTCACAAGGTAAATCATTTCCTTTCGATGAAGGAGCCTCCAAATGAGAAACATCCCCATCAGAATGTGCATCACCTAACCCTTCAGTAGTCTTATTTTCTTCTATCAACGACTCAGGATCATGCTTAAAACTATACAGCTTTGATGCAAGCCCCTTTGAATCCTTCCAAGCTCGACCCCCTTTAGATCTTTCCGCAACTACCTCTATTACAGAAGGTCTATGCTTTTCTCTCAACTCTTGCAATCTGACTTCAGTTACAGTCAAATAGCCCATGCAAGCGGTAAGAACAAGCTGGCTGCTATCAAATGTTGAGCCAGCTAGGGATTGTAACAATGTAATAGCATCCCCAGCATCTTTAGTTGTAACCAATGCAGGACCTATGGGAAATAACATGCTACAAAATTATAACCTTTCGGTACCATAAATGAGTACCTAAAAGCAATTTATTATCCATATTTTTCTCTTCACCCACATCATATATAAATACAATATCTGAATACCATATAACTCCATTAATGCAAGGGCTGTTCGGAACAGCATAACACGATTTCCTTCATATAAAAGAACATCCCAAACTCGAAGAACTGAAGAAAAAGAAACTCATTCAGAAAGCAGTTTGAAGCCAATTCTAAAACACTGAGAATAATTAAATGAGCAATATCAGAAAACTCAATCTCCAATTTTAATTGCATATTACTTGAAAATGTTTTGCTACAACATAGACCTCACCACTTTCCCAAGGAAGCGTATGTACAAAAATGGAAAGGAACCAAGGTCCTGAGATCCATGTCACCTGTACTCCCAAGTAATCCAGATGATTAACTGCACCATGGGCATAGATGGAATAAGAAAATAGTAACCCAATTGGCTTCATGAATTTGAAACAGTAATAAAAAGAAGAAAACAAATAGAACAAATGTAACAAAAAGCAAACAAACCCAATCTAGGAAATCTTTCGCGGATCAAATCCTCAAAAACAAGTTGGTCCACCTAATAGCATGCAAGGACATTTGAACAGAGATTAAATAACCAACCAGAGTCCTCAATAAGTACTGGATCTATTAGCATCCAAATGGAAATGAAACATAAATGCTAAACCCTGAAGAATTTTTGCTTAAGGATCTTAGAATAATGGATTAAACCTGAGATTCAATCATTTCTTCTGTATAGTACCCATCAAAATAATCATCAATAATGCCCACCAAGGTCCTGAAAAATTCATCAAAACAAAGTAGTTCATACTAATTTGACTATTATCATATAATTTGATGGATAGAGGATAAAATAATACAAAGAAATTCCTAAAAAGGAGATAACTATTAGCACATTATTTCAGAAATCAATTATTTGAGGGGGGCCCAAAAAAAAAAAAAGAATATTGTCCCCATAAGCAACGAAAAGAGAAGGAGAGAGAAGCTTCTGAAACCTACCAAAAGGCATTTTCCTCCGGCATCAGAAGTAGCAATAAGCCAGCAAAGAAATTCATTGCCTGTTTTTGATACCATGGTAAACGAAATTATTGAAAAATTGATGACATCAACAAGAATTATTAAAATTAATTAAAGAAAACAAAGAAAGCCGGTAGTAAAATTCTAAAGATGGTAGAAAAAAAAGAAAATGCTTTGAAAGGCAGTTAACACGTTTGGGGAAAAATAAAACCAAGGTCACTGTTTGATGGTCAAACAGGACATAAAGCTTAGACTGAAAATTGACAATGTAGAATGAAAAAGAATCTTGGAGCAACAGTTGATAACTGCTTTACGAAAAGATTTGATTATCTGCTCAAAATAAGGTACTCCAATGCAATAATGAAACAGAAAAGGAACTCCAACAGCCTCAGTACTCTTTCTAAGCAGCAATGTGCCACCAACATATTTCTTCTTTCAATGTTTTACATTAATCGAATTTTTGCTTCATTCCAAATACATAGGGTTCCAAATATCCAAGGAGTAGAAGTCAACCAGGAGAATTACATTTATGAAAAAAAGATACGACCACAATTACCTGGCAGTACCCAACAGAGGGATTGTGCCGAGCATAAGCTAAAAGTAAACGCCTCAAGGAATCCCTACCATCCTCATTCAGAGCAGGATGACCGGGGAATGTTCGTGGTATGTCCTGTAAAGTCAATGTAAAAAATGAGTCCGGCGGGAAATTGGGTTTACAATACAAAGCAAAAGAAGTAGCACCTACGAATTGAAAAGATTGAACGATAAAGTCCAAGGCGCATGCATCTATTGACCTTCTCAATCTGCTTTTTCGACTTCTTCGGTAAACCAGATGAACTATCATGCTCTTGGCTTTCACTAGCTTTCATTTCTTGATCCAGCAAATCCTGGTAATATCTCTCCACTCGTCGTGCCTTAACACCAACAAAAGCCTGCCATACCTGCAATGACAAAACTAAAGTGAACTTTTCACTAACATAAGAATATCGTCTCCAGAAGTTGAGAGAATGACATTGTCAACCTCACCTCTCCCCTGAGATCCTTTGGCACTCCCCCACGAACAAGGCACTCCAGCTCTTCTTTCCAAGGAAAGTATGGCTTTGGAAAGACATCATTTTCTGGATCACTTTTTTCATGGGAGGCACTCACAGCCCCATCTGATGTCTCATTGACAAAGACTTCTTCCTTAATGCTCTGCTCCGATTCCCCTTTGAAAGATCCCGCTTCATCTATTGATGAATGATGGTTTCCAATTTTGATCACCTGGTCACTTTTCATGTTCTTTCTTTTCTTAACACGAAAACTCATCATATTTTCAATGGCAACAAGGGATGGTCTAATCTGAGTCCATATTTGGACCTTAGGTTTCTTTGTTTCTTTTGAAAGTTGCTCGTTTTTGGGATCAAGTTCAGTTGAACCATCAGCATCAGAATTCCTACTAGAATCATCCCTTTCCCTACCCCTCTTTGAAACAGACTCTTTTTCCAACTCAGTAGCTCCACAGTTGTCTCCTTCCTTGCCCCTCTCTAAGATAGTCTCCTCAGTACCTTCAGACTTGTGACTTCTCTCGCTTCTCTCCGACAAATTCTCCTCTTTCAACTCACTGTCTTCAGCATTGTCCTCTTCACTTCTATTTCCCCAAATAGCCTCCTTTTTAAACTCAGTAGCTTCAGCCTTGTTTCCTTCGCTGTCCCTCTCTGAGACAGTTGTATCTTTCAACTCGGTATCTCCAGCCTTGCTCCCTTCACTGCTTTTTTCTGAGATAGTCTCCTCTTCAAATTCAGAAGCCTCAGCATGCAATGACTGGTTATGTTTCTCCTCAGGAATCCTCGGTTGAGCAGTTTCTGCTTGTTGCTCAATGAAATTCTTCCACTTTACCGATCTTTCCCCTTCCTCTTCCTGATACCATAAATGTATCAGTAAGTTGGACAGAAAACACCTCTTTTACTTCTGTTGCTTTTCTAGTTTTGATGAAATATACTTCATGAAAAGATCCCAAAAAGTATACATTGTTTCTTAACTCACTAAGTTTGCGACAGAATATGAATATTCCTTTGACCCAAACCTTGTCTTGGGGGAAGATTTACGGATTACTTACTCCATCAAAATAAAGCCATTGTTATCTATTCATAACCATTTATCATTTTATCAACTCTACTTCTAGGTATCACACAGTAAGTGAATGTAAAAGGGCAATCATTTCTAGCTCCACTTATGCATTTAATACATGCACATGCAATTCAGGATTAAAGAACTCCAAATCTAGGTGTATCAATACCATAATACTTAGAATTAAAAACAAACTTTCAACAGCAAAATACCTTGTAGATATTGACGTACTCTGTATATCTTTGAATGTGCTGAGGTCTCAAAGCAAATCCATAGGCGTCCCTGTCAACATCATTTTCTACATCACTCTCAATCACCACAAAGCACAAAGAACAACTCTCCTAGTTCTAAAATCATTCACTGAATGTGGAATCAAATTCCTAGGATATTCGATCAAACAAGTGTTCAAACAAATAAAGAAAAAAATATCTCTATAAAATGAACAACGTGAAAATGTTAAACTGCATCTAATAGAAGTAACCTGGAATCAACCTCCAACGAGCGCTTACTCAACAAGGACAACAACATGCTTCACATAAAGCTCCAATTCTACTGCTGCCCATATCTCTCTTTTGCGTTACACTCTAATCCCCTAGTACATATTAGGACTAACGTATAGATGTGACACTAACCGTAATTTCCTTTAAATCAAAATTATCACTTTTAAACAACAAAAACCAACAAATTTAATTCCTTTTCCAAAAAATAGAAACATACAATAAATTTAAAATAAAAATCG
Source organism: Bursera cuneata (assembly GCA_026212285.1). Classification (NCBI taxonomy): domain Eukaryota; kingdom Viridiplantae; phylum Streptophyta; class Magnoliopsida; order Sapindales; family Burseraceae; genus Bursera; species Bursera cuneata. The sequence continues at coordinate 38,149 of JANLJB010001722.1, read as the reverse complement.
ATTACAGACTATTTCATCATCATCATAATCCAAATTTACGAGACATTGTTAGGAAACAACAAGATTAACATGATACATTACTAGCAGACAAACTTATCCAAACAAAAACTGGACATAGAAATTGTCAAGTTATTTCATTCAAAGAGGAAGTGAAAAATTAAGGTTCAAGAACACGTGTAAACATTTAACCAGGACTGTTATTGTAGATGTACATAGTACTACCTCCTGTGTTCTTGTTCCAAATTGTGGACGAGATTGAAGAGCTTCTCCACCATTTTCGGAAGGATTGGTAACTGTCTGATTCGGGGAGATCGAGTCAAAGGCCGTTCCTTTTCGTTGCTTGATTTCAGGTAAAAATGAATTTGGCCTCTGGTCCTCTCTCACTCTAACGCTGGACTCGGCTCACTCCTTTGAACCTTCGATTCATTTGTTGTTGTACTAGTCGTTACAAAGCGGTCACTTGTTGCTTATTCTTAGCGGGCTTTTGTTTTGTCGAAGACGCTCAACTGTGTTGGCGGCCACGTGTTTGAATGCTGACTGTCGGTTACGCTAGCGTTGGTTTATGTGGCAGAGTGTCAGGTGGTTTGACTTTGATATTTGACTAGATGGGCTCCACCCTAGTGTGTCCTGGCCTAACATTACAACGACGTCAGTTGATTGGGCCAGCCCACATTACCATGTCTGTTTTTGTACGTTTGTCTTGTAATATTAATGGCCCAGCCTCTTAATTGCTTGTTTGCAGAACGGCACGGCCAGACATTTGTTAGCTTCCAATTTCATTTACTTTCTTTCTGTCTCTAAGTAACATTTTTCTAGATATTTATAAATTTTATCATTGTATGTGATAATATTTTAATTTTGTTAGATAAAATGAAATTCCATTGAGAAGCTCGACAGGAGCATTTTTCTTGCACTTGCTTTATCGTTCTAGACACCGGTTGAGCTAATTGTTGAACATACGTTAGACAACTATTTTAGAAAATTCGTTTGGCATATTTATTGCACGCAAATATTGTTACTATTTTCGTCCTTTTAATTTAAAATTAGCTAAACAAACAACAAAATTTAAGATTTTACCCTTTTCCAAAATAATAATAATAATAATAAAGAAATCTTTACTTTTTATATTTTCCTTTCTTTATTTAACCACAACCAAATAATATCAACAGCCGAGTGAGTCGATGGCGTTTGGAGGAATACCTTTATCCTCCAAAAGGGACGAATTATACCAACAGATAAAGACGGCTCTGAGCGCCTTCTATTTTATTCATTCATGTAAACACATACAAACGATACATCCTCACCAAACACAGATACTTAAACATCAACAGCTCAAACTCACACGAGCACATCCTACGATACATATACGTATAGCATAGGTTTACACTATTAAGACATTCCCTAAAGGCACCAACTTAACCAGCATAAGATGACTATTGGGCAGACAATTCACTGCTGGCCCTGCTCATTGAGAAGAAAATAAAATATTTAGAGTTTAGCAATTTTTCAATCGGTTAAATAAGTAATATTCATAAAATGTTCAAATTAAGAGACATGGTCCAGCATAGTACCAGGAATTTCTGCTTCCAAATTTTAACAATCTCTTTTGGATCTACTTTTGTCTGCTTATAGGCATCAATCTTGTTCATTTCCTGCAAAGGTATTTGTTAATAAGTGATTAAAACTTTCTCAAAAAGACTATAGATTACTTGGGTGAGTATTTCACGGCTGGCGAAAGACACAGAATTGTTTTTCATCATACCTCGATCCATGCTGTCAATTTAGGCCTGCCTGCTGTGATGTCAAACTTAAATACTTCTGATAAGAAGATCTGGAATCTTTCGACAAATGGAATGTAGGCTATGTCCACCTAAAGATCATAAAATTCCATTTGTAAATCAGAGAGGAAAAAATTATAATCAGTCATAACATCCTCTTAACTGTACCATTTAGTTACAGACTGTAAATTAATTATATTTTCATTATAAAATGTTTGTCACAGTAAGTTGAATCTCTTACATGTTTAATAAAGGATTACAACTATGTGAAAAAATGATGGAAGGTATGCAACAAAATTTGAACATGATAATCCTGAGTATTCTTAGCTTAACATAATCGAGAAGTCAACATACCATACTGAACTGGCCAAGGAAGAATGGGCCATCGTCAAATTTCTTGAGAGCATTTTCTAGGTAATCGAAAGCAGCACCTGTTGCAAATTTCAAGTTTTTATTAGTTTACTTCGGGTTATATAGAAAACCTATCGATATGATAAAGAAGTACAGCACAAATCTAGATATACCAGCTTCTTTTGCTGTGTCTCCTTTGAATGACATAAACACATCTCTGTTGAATGTGTCAGAGTAGAATAACAATTCTTCAGCAAATTTTTGTTTTTCAGGATCCTACAATATTTTACATTATTTCAGCTAATGTTAAGAGAAAAGCTTTTATTAAGAGCACCAATTAAAATATAAACCGTATAAAAATACAAAAGTACCCAGATATTACCGTAGGATACAGAGAAGGCCCTTCAAAGTTGCTCTCAAGATATTTAACCAGATCAAGACTCTCTCCAATGACTTTGCCATTGTGTTCCAATGCTGGAACCTATAAAGAAGAACTCTAATAGGTAAATGCTCCAATAGCAAAGACCCTAATATGGCAGCAAAAAATGAAACATAACAATTACAACTACAAGTACATTTCCTTCTCTCTTTTTTTTTTGCTTTTTTTTTTTTGTTTTTTTTTGTTTTTTGGCTTTTTAGAAAGCAATTCAACTCATTAAGAACTGACCATCTTCCATGACCAGGTAAATCAAATCATACCAATAACATTTTATTAAGTAGATATGATTACATCAATACCTAACATGTTCATTTAAGCATTTTACTCAAAAGATTTGTCATCAATTTACTCACACATATTACAAACATTTGAAATATATGGTAGACAAACATGCAAGCAAACCTTCGCACTCCCACACAACTAAATCGTCTCTTATTTTATGCTTCATAGAAACTGATAATTATCCTTACATACATGCCAAAAAAAAAACTATCCTAATTATAATTCATAAGGAAACATAAAAAAACAAAACCTTGTCTCTGCAAGCCACATACAAATTTGATAAGAAAGAATTAAGGTACGACCTAATCCCTTCGAATATCCGATAAACACTAATGTTTATTCAACCAAGTAAGAAGATTCTGTCAAGTTATCAGCTATATTTTAGTCGAAGAACTCATCAAATTCACAACAAAAGCAGAATGTTTTCAAATGTATGACCTTGTTAACAGAGTAAACTTTTTCCTTGTACCAAGCAGGCCTGTCTTGAAGGTTTAAGGGGACTAACTTAATCTTGTCTTGTAATCCCTGCCACCCGACAAATCAACAAATTTCAAGGAAGTTAGGAACAGGACAAATGAATGCATCTTAAACTAAGAAAAAGAATATAAATTCTTTTAAAAGAAAATGATTCTAGAAAACAGAAACGATACCTTGTAGTTTCTGGTGATCCACACACGTTGGGCAAACGGGCAGATATAAGCAGTATACAGCCTTCAAAAAATAAAAATAAAAATTAATAATAATAATATAGTCAATACCGAACCCACGTTAAAGGCAAAAAAAACAAAGACAAAAGTTAAAACCCACCTGGTAGTTCCATCAAACAGAGGAGGCTGTTCGGCCTTAGAATCCAACGATGGAGGAAGATTCTCGGTAACACTATCATAGAAAAGATGAACATTAACGCTTAGTAGGTGGAGCGGTTGAAGAGAAACTAAGAAACAAAAATGATAAAGAGAAATTCTTACGCAGAAGCCATTGTGGTCACACTCGGGAGGGTTGTTGAGAGGTTTGAAGTGTGAGTAAGGGAATCTGACGAAGAAATGCGTCTATATGCTAAATGGGCGAGGTTATAAAGGAATAGGAGCTCAATAAGTGTGATCCTGTAATCGCAAGCAATGACGTAACATGTATGTGATTTTTATCGGGATACTATCAAATAGAACCCGTATATTTTGATTTAATTTTAAATAAAAAATAAGATTATTATTTTTATCAATTAGATCTTTTGAGTTTTATTTTTTTAATTAACTATTAATTTTAATTCTTAAAAATATATATTTATCTTTATTAAAAAAAATTTAATTTTAAAAAAAAAAATTTAAAAAGTAAAAATTTATTTATTATGGGAATATAATTTTTTTTTTTTTGTTAAAATTAAGAAAATAAATTTTAGTAAGGGTAAATATGTATTTTTTGAGATTAAAATTAATAGTTGATTAAGAAAAATAAACCTCAGAGATCTAATTGATAAAAATAATAAATTTACTTTTCATTTGATATTAAACTAAAACATAAATATGCTATTTCATATTATCTCGATTTCTAACATCTTATTCATGGTTGGAGCTAGACATGGTTTAAAATCAAGTCAAAGGTAATAATTTTGATCACTGATGATGCCCATTGTGAACTTGTTGGTCGTCACAAATACATGGTATGGTCATGGCATATGTATGCCACTTCTACTTGGGTGATGTTATATATTATTTCAGCATATTATTATAACTTAAAAAATTAATTTAAATTTTTAATATTATTTAATAAATAATTTTTTTAATTTAATGATAAAATTTATTAAATTAGTATAAAAAAACTATCTCTTAATTTTTCTTTTTCATCCATAAATTAAAATAGATCAAAGCTGATAAAAAAGTGTATAAATTTAAGTAAAAAATTAAATTATAATAAATTGAACCTTATTATTAATATATATATATATATTAATCAACCCTTTAAAATTAAAAATAATTAATAAATAAATAACTAAACTCTATCATAGAATAATACCATTCTTAAAGATTCTCTCAAGGTATTGGTCGAATAACTGAATCTTGATTGAAGGATCTAAAGCTCAAATTAGTTTTTTTTTTTTTAAGTGTAAAATAATTTCATATTTTCTATATAATTCATTATATCTTATGTTAACCTATTAAATGACAAATTTAATAAATAGGTTACTTTATTTGTAACCAGAAAATTGATTATAATTTTAAAATTACTAGGATACGGATTTATTTGAAATATAATAAAATATCAAAAATTTTCCGTGTCACCGTATTGGAGTTTATATTTGGAGTGAGAAACTACTGAGCTGAAACCAGTACATTGGCTCTTAAAATAAACAACTTTCTACTTCTCTGCGCAGAATTTGAATTCCTCTTATTGCTTTTACTGCTCATGATGTACAATTTTTTGCTTCTCTTCAACTTGGATTAACAGATAATAAAAGAAGATTGGGACAAGGCATTGGAAGACATGCATATACAAGAGTTTTTATTTTATGTACAATAGTGTTATATCAGTATCTGTTCAAGTCAGCGACAAGATAGTAAAGATTTGAAGGCACTGCTTGTGTTCCAAAAAAATGATAATAATAAACAAAAATGATAGCTGCGTGGGATATGGATTATACCAAATAAACAAATATATGAAAATACAAAAGTTTTTAATTTCCTCTCTGCTTGATTTGCTTCATTAACTAGTCAGACTTCTTCATTAGACTCAAAAGTACTCCAGCAGTAAGACTCGTTGCTACAAAACCCAGAGATGCCTCAGTTGATACGTGAAACCCTACAGCAAAGAGTGGGAGACGATTCAGTTATTTCTTTTCCTTTTTAATTGTAAAGTCAAAAAGATTTTACATAACTTAATGGTGTTTAGACAAGACGCACCAAAGAAATCCAAGATCATTTTACACCCAATGAAACCGAGAACAACTGCAATGGAGGGCTGATCCAGAAAAAGGCGGGGAAAAGATTCTATCAGTATCAACCCATTATGATCAACACATAATGATACCATGTGATTACCACAATTTGACGTTGAGAAAGTAAGAACTAAATATTTATGGATTTTCTTGTATGAACAGCACTCATAATTTGGACATGAAGTGAAATGTATAATAAGAAAAAACTGTTTGTCACCTCTTGTCTAGAGGTTATATACCGATACAAGGATTGCCATAGTATAGAATGATTTTTCTTCTGGTCATTTTACTTCGGTGTATATGAAATGCATCTATTAACACAATATGCATGAATAACTACACATATTTATGCAAATAAATGCCTTCACCACAGACTGCCTATAAAATCTAACATATAAGGCTTAAGCTAAGTCTCAAATCTCGAGACCGGAATAGTTGGGATCAGCTATGTGTTTTGCCTATAAAGTCTAACGTATAGCACCTATACAACCTCTAAAAAAACCTTATATTTTGTTTATATTCACTCGGTCAAAATCACATTCACAACTACGAAGAATGTGAATCGCACATAATTCTGCTAGTAAATTTGAAGATCAGGTAAAGAAATCATATTTTGATTTAGCATAAAAGCCTGAAATCATCCAAGAAGTGACTTTTATTTATAGGTTACTAATTAAGGGTCAGCTGTCGCAATAAAATAATCCACATCCCATCCTTCAGAAGAGTAGTGAAGCTAATGAACATTTATTAACAAGGGGCATGAAACTATTTTACCTGTAAATATTCCAAATCTGCCATACCCTCAGAGATTAGTGTGTAAAGGGACCTTAAGCCTGCATTGACCAGAGTTACAGTTCATCATCCTTCTCTAAGAAGATATAAAAGAATTTATGACAGTTATGACTTTTGCATTTCAGTTCAAATACATTTGTTATTTGAGTGGTAAAGAAATCAGTTGCAAAAGTAAACTCCAGATCAGAGCTCATACTTCAGAAGTAAATGCGCTACCCCAAACTATATTTCATTGTCACTGTCCCTTAAATGCCAAACACTCTTACATGGTATAGTTAAAGCCAAGTAACAGAGAGAGAGAGAGCGAGAGAGAGAGAGAGAGAGAGAGAGACTATCACATTCAATGTAGATATGATAATCCCAGTTTTAAATAAACAATCATTTGCTAGGTATCAATAGCACTACTGAGAGTTGTTAATCATCTATAATGAGAATAGGCAAGAATAGTACCTAAGATGGCAAAGAGATTAGATGTAAAGACTATGAAAGGATCCCGTGTAACACCAAAAACAGCTGGTATTGAATCAACCTGAAGAAAATTCAAAAATTTGCAAATGTTCCTCTCAACGCTAACCAGTAAAGTGCAGTCAAGAAAATGTCTTCGTGTGTGGTTATGAGTGTCTAAGCCAGCAAAAATGAGGAACAGAGAACACCTACAGCAAATGCTATATCACTGAGCTCAATAACTGCTACTGTTAGAAGCAATGGTGTGGCCTGCCCAAAATGTTTGAGGCCTGTTAGAAATCAAATAAAATCACTTTAACATAGTAAAGGAATTTTAATATTCTGACAAAAATATTTTTTAAAAAAATACTAATATATATGAAATATATGATAAAAAAATAGAACAGAATATATGAAGAAATGACAGTATTATGCATTCTGGATTCTTACAAACAGTCATCAATAACTTACTTTCCACAGTCCATTCTGATTTATGAAAAATCGATCGCCATTATAATAAGCTGTAAAACAAGGAAAAGGAAATTTTAAATTTTTGAACCACAAACATCAACAAGTACAAAAATAAATGAGCCAAAATGGTGTAACCAATCACCAGACCCATCATAATTATTAAGTTTTTTTAATTTAATTTAATTTTATTTTTATTTTTTTGAAATATATTTTATCACTTAAAAGTGAAAAGATAAAGTACAAGGGGTGTGTCACCGTGTAGGGTGGTTTTCTTCACTATTTCTTATCTGTTTGGAGGTGAGCATTGGGCGATAAGGTTAGTGGTGGAAGGGAAAACTAGTCCAAACAAAAAATACAAGTACAAACACCATAACTAGGGTTAAGAAAAAAAAAATGGAAGTGCCTGCCTTGAACTGTGGACAGAAATATATATGCAAGACATTACTTGTGAAAGGGATAAATCTTTGGCATGTCTTCACTATAAAATTTTCAGATAGGTCACTGTCATCATCTTCGGTGGCAAACAGCTACAAAAATAAAAAATAAAAAATTAAAGTTATAAGCAACTACGAGTTTAGGCCCTTAGAGCTATAAGAATCAGCATTAAAAGAGAACATACACAGGACCAGCTGTCTAGCATATTCCTAGTTTTTTAAAAAATCAATTTTTAAAAAATGTAATTGCTTATTGACAAAATTACTCAAAACAGATTATAGAGACATTCCACTAATTGTTGCTACATCTCCTCAGAAGAGATGTGGTACCTTGAAGGATGAGTAGAGAAGTATTACTGCCAATAGTAGATTAACTGCCTCAAACCTCTAAAACAACAAGAAAAGCAAAAAAAATAAGGAAGAGCTCAGAAAATACAGAAAGCGTGTGCATGTTCACAAAAACATGGGTAGAGACATAAGATTTACCTGGAGGGTCGCCGCTCCAAGTAATATCAATGACAATCGAAAAACAATTGCACCAGCAATACCATATGAAAGTACTCGATTCTATGCTTCAACATAACAAATTTCCATTACTGAGGATTGACATGCAATATTCACATAATATAAAACATGCTGAAAAAAATTTGAGAAGCTAAGGGCCACTGGACAGATAATAAATATTGAGCAAACAAAGAGTTGTTCAGCACCTGATACATAAGAGGCACTTTGAAGTACTTGAATATCAGAACAAAGACAAACAAATTGTCCACTGACAAACTTTGCTCCAGTATATACCTGGAAATAATTGTTGATGGTCATTCTAATGGAAGTAAATGAAGGTTTAAGTAATAATATTTAGGCAGCCCCAGCATAGAATAGAACCTCTAAGATTTGAAAAGCATTTGCCTGAGAGTTATGGAATTGAACAATACTGTAAACTAGTTATATTTTAGTTAACTGCTATTTGAATCACTAAGTAAAGCTGAAAGAAGGTCATAGTTCTGAATCATTCCAAAGCTAATTTCCTCCATTAACTGAATTTTAGTTAGGATTTACTCATTTAAAAACAAATCTTATAAAAAAACTGCATACCCAGCAAAAAATTCAGATGCCTTGCCAACTCCTTCTTTGAAACCCACACCAACACCAAATGCCACAGCAGTGCACACCTATAAGAATCAAGATCTAAATTGATTTTAATCTAGATTGTAATGAAAAAAATCTGTACATCCAACACAAAATCATAATAAGCTCATAGGACTCACCCAGAAAGCAACAGTTTTAATAGATGATGTGGAAGTTTCATATCCCTCAATTTGCTTCTCGAGGTTGTCTACAGAGGTGGGGGTGTAAAACTTGTTATTAATATTATTATATGGCTGAGAACTCATTCTCTCTTCTTCTGCAAATTCATTTCAATGGTGCATTATTAAAATGAGCCATATATGCTGTAAAACACATAAGATAAATTTTAGTTCTCCAGACCAAGTGCCCTTTCTATAAAATAAGGGTGGATAACAGAACAGAAGCACCAAAGCCAGCATGTTCCTCCAAACTGCTAACTGTCATTGCCACGGAGCATCTTGGGGTACGAATGCCAATAATCATGAGAATAACCAAGTAACTGTTCCTTTTGTCAATTCATCAAATTCCAAAATGAAACAGATTAACTTATAGATGAACATAGAAATTCAGATGTCCCGGACCATTTCATGTGACTTGGTTTAACGTCGTAACATCTATCATCTTGGTTCGAACTATCAAGTAACCAAACTTAATTAGGACAAAAATTGTCTTCCACGTCTTGTTAACCAAGTACTTCTCCTAAGAGCATAATCTAATTTCAAAAAATCCAACAATATTATGTAACTCTATAACTAACTAAACCATTCTTAACGCATATTTTATAAGAGAGTAACTAGTAACAAGTGGCGACGATGATAATTAATTTACTTCATATATGCTCAGTTATTGAAATTCATAATTCATATAGAGAGCATCACCTGAAGTAGATAAATTATCCTCGGTTCCTTTAGAACATGCAACCGGAGAATATCGGCAACAACCATTACGACTAACTGCAATTCATAATTCGACATAAAAAATTAAACAATAAATACACATTTAAACTAAAAGAGAAAGAGAGAGGTCGGAAGAGAAATACCCGTACATAAAGTATGAGAGTGAGAGTGAGAGTGATAGAAGTGAAGAGTAGTGAATTTGGGAGGTTGAATTGGACGGGAGGTTGGAGAAGAAAACCTAAACATAAATGAATCGAACTTGAGAGGAGCTCGAACGCCATTGTAAATGACTGAAGCCAATCCCATAGTTTGATTGCAGACTTTCAGCTCTCCCCTGGAAACGCAAAACAAAATTCGAAATGTTATCCTTTGCAATCTAGTATCTAGCAACAAACGGCTGAGTTTCAGTTACCTCCTGCTATGTTAAAATGGTCCTGCCAGAGCCGTGAGATTGTGTCGTTTTGCATGGAATAGAACATGGGCCAACTCCGTTTAAGAAATTAATAGTAATAATATACAAGTATAAAATACACACCACTTCAAAAATGATCTACATCTACATTAGTATTTCTTACAAAATGTTATAAAATATTTTATTATCGAAACATTAAAGTGGAATAGGTTATAAATTAAATATTTTTTAAACTTTTTTTTATCATAATCTTGTTAGTTTAATATTTTAAAAACAATAATTCTATATATACAATAACTTCATATAATATATATATATAATAAATAAAGCTATATTATTTGAATTCATATAATAATTGTTCATTCAAACATAATTTTATAATTTACAAATATGTAAACGTATATTGTATTTTAATTATATTAATTTCTTTCATAAGTCATATTTTAGATTTTTTTATTCTTATTATTTAATTTAGTATAAATATATCTTTCTTTTATTTTTTCTATTATAATTTATGACTAATCAATCAATTTTATAAAAAGGAATACGAAATATAAGAATTCTTCAATTTAATAGTTAATTTTTTATATATAATTTGTAGTATAATATAAATTATATATATATATTAGTGTAAATTTCTCTTTATGATTTATTTATATTGACTAAAATAAAAAATCTGTGGATATCATTTAGAAAATTATATTTGAGATTTTTTATTGTTTCTATTCATTTATAATTTTTTTTGGACAAAATATAATGTTTACTAGGAACTTATATTTTTAAAACAACTATGGAAAGATATATTAAAATAAAATTTGGTTTTGATTTTACATGATATTTAAAGAATAATATAAAAAATTCAAAACAAAGTTATGCCCAAATTAATTTACAAGATTTGCTTGTAGATTTTAGATTTAAAACTTAAAATTTGGATTAAAATGCTAATATTGAGGTTATTAAATATATATTTTTTTAGTATTAATAATGAGATAATTATTCAATATTTTTCAAAGCATAAATACTCATTATAATAATACTAAATTTTAGTTTTATAATATTTTTCAAAACATAAATACTATACTTATTGAATAGAGTATCAAATTTTAATATTTAATAATTTTATTTATTGTATTGGGGTTATTTTAAGATCTAAGGTTGAGTATGTGTCCATTTAGATGTACTCTTTTTTTTTTTTAATAAATTATCTCTTATTTTTTTAAAAATATGAATATTAAATTATTTAAGATGTTCCTCTTAGATAAAATCCTGAGTTTGCATCTGAATATTACTATATATAGACAATTCATACAAACTTATATAGTATTATTGCATAATTGTTACATCATCAACTTCAATTAATATTATTAATTTTTTCAAGTTAATCTTTTAATTATTTTATATCAAATTTATTAAAATTAGTAATTTTTAAATTTATTATTTAATTTTTTATATTATATTAATTTGTATGATAAATTTATATAAAAAAGTTTGTAGGAGTAATATTATTTATATGAATTAATAGAAAATTTGACTAGGCTAAGCTGCAGCTAGGTGGGCAGAAGCGGGCCAGCCCAAAATGTTCCTTAGGGCCGTGACAAGCCTGTGATGTACAATTCATTCAATCACGGAAAAAATAACGAAAGGTCCACACGGCTGGCAGCGAAAATCTCTCTCTACCCTTTTTTCCCTTATACCCTCCATATACATTTCATTACGAACAAGAATAAAACTCCAAACCCAAGCCACCGCCATATTCTTTCGTTTCGCTCGTACTCTGCACGCAGTCAGTCTCTCTCTCCCGTCCAATGGCAACAGAAACGGACAAGTTAACCGCTATCAAAACCAGCAAAAACGGCACCAACGCCTCAGTAGAAGAAAACCCTAAAACCACCACTGACTCAACAGATCTTACCCAAAACCCTTCCGCCATGACCACATCCGCTACTGTTACTGTTAGTTCTACAACGGCCGGAATCAAGAGGGACAATGATGATTCCAAGACCGCCGTAGCTGTGGTTCCGTCATCAGGGGACGGGGCTCCGACCACCGATACTCAGAAGAAGCTCCGTCGAGCTGAGCGGTTCGGGATGCCGGTACAGTTGTCTGAGCAAGAGAAGCGTAATTCTCGAGCTGAAAGGTATAGATAAGTAGATTTTTTTTTTGTCATTGTTTAGTTTTGTAATTTTAGGGTTTCTGATGGTTTGTGATATTTTGCACTCTCTAAAAAGAAACGGTAAGAGAATAATTAGTTATAGCTAATATTTTAAGTTTAAATGTATTTTAGTTGCATGTTACCACTAAATTCGAGGGATCTAGATTTTCATGGCCTTCGTTGTAATCTCAAAGGAATAATTATGCTTTAATGCCTGGTCAATGGCCTGTTTAGTTCTGTGCTTGATCCACTCCATGCATGCATTATTTCCACACCTCAAGATTGTTGCAATATTGTTTTGTGCTATATGGGTGCTGCACCTTTTTTTTTTTTAATGAGAAGGACCTCAGCAAACATTGAACCAAATGGTACTTTGGTAGGGTTTGTACAAACAAGATATTTTACGAATTAGATCTAGTAAGGTTCATAGTAGTTAGCCTTTTATGCTGGTATGTTGAAGCATAAGGGTGAGCATATTTCTTTTGAACCTTTATCTAATTTAAAGTTACAGATATAAACATATATCAACCTTAGGGAACAGTTAAAACTAATGTATAATGGCGGAGCGGCATGTCTCTTTGTTTTTTTATACTTTCTATACTACCAACCAAACAATACTAAGGATGGGTTGCAGTAACTCTCCATTTGTTTACTTTTCATTTCTCTGTATATTTTCCCTTCATTCTCTTTTACTTTCTGCTTACCAAAATTAGTAGTATTAGGGGAATTTTTTCTGTTGTAGATAATAGATACTACCATTGTGTAGACCATCTGTTCTTTTTGTAGATAACTAAGCTTCACAAGTGTTGTTTGGTCTTCTTGCAGGTTTGGAACTGGATCAAAAACACATGGATCAGAAGGATCAAAGGGATCAGAGGAGCTGAAGAGAAAGGCTAGAGCAGAGAGGTTAATTCTACTCCAAATTTTATGTTGTTTTATGACTGGGGGAAGTCAAATTTATACAACCTTTCGTAGTTTTTTTTTTTTTTTTTTTTTTTGGTAAAACCTTTTTTTTTTTNAAATTTATACAACCTTTCGTAGTTTTTTTTTTTTTTTTTTTTTTGGCTAAACCCTTTTGTTGTTTCTCAGATTCGGGCTTCCCGTGCCAGCTTTGGCTAGTGATGAGGAGGCAAAGAAAAAAGCTCGGCTTGCCAGATTTGCACAAAACTCCAAAACAGACTCTCAGGAGGAAGAGAAAAGAAAAGCAAGGGCACTTCGGTATGTAATTAGAGCAAGCAAAGTGTTTCTTTCATGCGAATTAATCTTTTATAGCTGTCTGTAATGCTGGAGTTAGTGTTTTGATGTTTTCTTGAGAGTCAAAAACTGATATACATATTTTTCCTCAGGTTTGCTGGAACCCCATCAAGTTCTCTTTCACCGGTTAATGGCCAGGGAAATATTGATCCGGTAAGGCCCTCTTAGTGTGTTACTGTTGCATACAAACTCATTGAACAAGTATAATTTTGCTTTTTGGGGTTCTGAGTTGGTTCATACTAATCTTTATATTCCTCTGTATATTAGAAGGCGGCTATCGCTGGTAAGGCTGGTGGAGGTGCCTGAATATAAGTTGTATTGCAAGTTTGCATGTTAAGGTATGGTTTTGAGAACAACCATGTATCACTTTACATTTGCATTTACCATAACTATTATATTCAACTAAACCTTTTCATTTTTTATTTATAAATAAAGTTCTTCATCTGCGTTGTTTTATATTTTATCAGCTGCTATAATTCCTCTTTTTAATTTTCCTGGCAGGTCTAGGTTTCTAACTTTCAGTGATTCCCTCTGCGGCTTTTGTACTTATGTCTACTTCGTAGTTGCATTACTTCTTCGTCCCTTGATAAATTGCTACAGGGCAGTGAAACAAGATTTTGTTTTAGGAAAGGTGCTTTACCTCACTCAGGATACAACTATGTTATCAATTTACCTGCTGAGACCTAGAGTAATCAACAAATACCTTTAGTGTTAACTTATCTTAAAATCTACTAGAGTATCAGAAATTCTGAAGTAACAGCCTTGGGACCTTCTTTTGTTTGTTATTTATTTATTAAAAAAAAAAATGTAGATTGCAGAAACCACTGAGAGGTAAGTTGGTTATGTTAGTAATCATCTTTTGATATCTTTCCGAGACTTGGTTGTTGTCTTATATCCTTTAGAAGTTGTTTGTTTGGATAAAGTGGAAAACCGCAGTAGTAACTGACATTTGGGGTTTTAAAATCTAACGACCCCATAATTTGAGGTTCTGAAATGCATTTTGTGCTTTTAACTGGAACTAGGGGCCATGTACTTGTTCTCCTAGGACCAAATTATTGAATGTAGGCATTACTTGGAATTAGCTCGCTTTGGTTGTCTTCCTTCATTTTTTTCCCCTTTTTTTGGAAAAAAAAAAAAAAAAATCTTAATGTGGTTTTTATCAGTTTTAGTTTGATTCAAGTTGGTCTTTGATACATCCAATTTTGAGTGACAAGCATAGTATGCTATGCTTGTGATGGTAGAATGGTTATACTAGTTATGGGAGGTTGTGGTAATGAGATTTTCTTTGCGTGCTATGTGTTTCTGAGATTTGGATTTATATGCCGTGAGTTTATTTTTGATTTTAAAGGAAAAAAGAAGAGGGTTGACTCTGTTTGTGTTTGTTTGCTTGTTTTTTTCCTTTTTGGGCGGGTTGATTGTAACACTGTTAATGTTCATCATGGTTAAAATGGATTGGTTCTTGCTTCTGTAGTACTTCCTACATTTGCCACTTTATCAGTGCAATTGTTCTTTGTTAGATCAGGTGAGACATAGATGCATATGGTACAAATTTATGCTTTTCCACCAAATACAATGGTTTTTAATTCATTGAACATAAGACTGCCGGTTGGAGGACATTATAGGAAAGTAGTTACTTATGTGTGTCATTTTCTTATTTTCTCAGTCCGAAACGGATATTATTATTATTTTAAGTAAAAAAAAATCTGTTTGCTTCCAAAGCCAAGATAGTTCTGTTTGGTACTTCAGAATTTCTGATTATTCAAGCTTGGTATTTTAAGACAAGTGAATACTTGAATGGTGCTTGTTAATTACCTTTGGTTTCACTGAGTAAATTGCCGGCCTGCAAGGTAGGATTCTGGAAATGGAGGATATTCAGTGTACTGGTTTCTTCATCTGGTTGTATAACTATTTGTAACTCTTTTTAATTTTGAATATTCGTGGTTGTAAAGTTTAGAAATTCCCACCATCTGTGAATACTCATCTTAGTTTCTAGGCGGAATCTAGGATGGGTGGATTTGCTTACATGATAGGGGGAATCAATGACTTTATTTTCTTTAATTACCTTATGTATATGAACGGTTGATGTTGAGTTGTGTGATGCACTGAGTTTTTACTTAATTTTAGTCGTAACCACAATATGCGGAAACATCATAAGGATAATGAATCAGTTAATGCTATTAGAGCAAAGCTCGATAATCTCCTGGCAATGATCGAGTATTAGCTTGTAGGTCGTTCGGGAGATTGGAGGATTTATAATTTTTAAATTAGTTGGTTATGGTACATAAGTGAATTATATTAGGAGCTTTATGCCTTGTTATCTTGAATGGTGTTGAATGCGTGTGCGCAAGTAGGATATTGATCTGAAAAGAAATTTTAAACATTCTGGGTAAAAGCCGTAAACTGGATTATTTTAGGGAGGGATGGTAGCAAAATGGAGGTTAAATAAATTCAGATTTTTGGGGACCATTGGATATGTTGCCATGCCAATAGCCTGTTGGTTATTAGATTTCCAATTTTTTATCAATTAAAAGCTAATAATTTGTAGCAACCTCGCTTGGAGAGAAGCAGCACTGCAAGCTCTGAGATGATGTATAGTCTGCTGTTAAACCCGCTATAATAACCAATTTCAATATAAAATACTTGAACAGTGAAAATGGAACATGGATGTTGCTGTATATAGCAAAGTAAAAGTTAAAGGGGCAGTGGTCATTCTGATTCCCGTCATTCACACGATCTCGTTTTCGTAGAAGAATGCATTATCTTTACTCCATGAAACTCGATTCGGCTTTGTGATACCATACTTTTAATTGAAGTTGTATAGGCAATATATGAAGAAAATGTTTATACAGATTCAAAAGCGAAATATTGGAAAAGTCCCTGATCTTCCAAAATAATAATAGAAAGTAGGCGAGGATATTGATATTACGACGTAACATTTGAGAAAAAGAAGATCGAAATTCAAAGCCGTTTGGTGTGTAAGAGATGGAATCAATCATAACTGAAACGAGTTGTCACCCTTTCCAATGATTGGAAGTAGTAAATTACAGAATTGAAGAACAACTTAATATCTATCTACACCTATTCCACTGCAAAGCTGGTGTCCAACAGAGTCAGTTTTCCCCACTATCTTGCGCATACGTAACGGGTGTTCTGATGCTAATGCCAGTCCCATTGGAACCTCTGGGGGAGAAGAACATTGTTCACTTGTTGTTTCAGGAACTAACTTTACTCCTAATGAAAGGAAGGCTTGCTACAACTCACGTAATAATAATCTCTCTACAAACTTTATATGAAAGTTGTCTAGAATCTTGCAGAGAATGAGTCGGTAGGGGCTCCTCTTATTGAAAGAGGAGTACTGTAAAGGAAGCACCTATCCATCAAATTGGGATCTAGGTATACTACTATTACCGAAATATCGTCGTGAAAATGTCTCCTCACACCTCCATCAATCTTTTTCAGGTCTGAGTACCTCATTTCTCTTTTCTTAGCTGCTTCTTTCAGAGCAGCTTTAACAAGTCTTCTAGCAATCCCCTGCATGGATGTGAAAAGAAAATACTTGGTAAAAATTGAAGTTGGAAATTATGCATGAGTTAAATATGACAGAATACTTACATTCCGTGGATGGCTGTGAACAATGTCAACTGCCTTCTCATTGCTAAGATGCTCCCAAAGACCATCAGAAGCAAATATGAGAAATTGATCTTCTGGGTGCAGTTTGTGTATTAATATTGATGGCTCAGCGCTCAGGATTGGCTTGTTGAAAGGTCCAGGTACTCTAAACTTATGTGCTAGAGGCTCTGTGTTGAACTCTGCTTTTTTCATGTATGCATCACCAATGGATCTTGAAACCTGGGAAGTCAAGGAGAACAAGTTTATGTAATCAGCTAGTTAGTCACTTTTCTAAAATTGACACATCTCAGAATTCAAGGGGAGTCTTTAAAACCTAAATGCTCGCTGTTATTGTTAGAACGTAAAGCAATAATATAACCTGTATGATGCCCTTCACACGCCAAACTCGGTGCCGCAACACTACAATCTGTGAATCACTTGGATGCAATGCCCGAAGCTCCTCTCTCTCGGATACGATATTTACATTGTGCTCCACGGATACTTGTATAGCTGAAACTTCCCTAGCGCACCTTCTTGCTCTCCCTAATACTACTCGGGAATCTCCAGCATTTGCGATATATAGCAGGCCATTGCATATCAACCCCACCAAACAACATGATCCCACTGTTGCCATCTGTGGCTTGCTAAGCCATTGTTTCTTCACAAGCGAGAGAAAATCCTCTTCTGTTGCTAAGAAAGCCTTTCTTATAACATTTTCTGATATCTCACTATTCTCGGTCACCAATTCTGTACCATGAATACCAGAAAGAAATAAAGTTAAGCATTTTATCCTCTAATCCTTAGTGTAGGGTAAAGATAGCTCGATTCGAACTCAATCGATGAGCGCATGAGAAGCTCTCTTGTGCCAATTATCATTGCGATCATAACTCTCTCCTGTTGCTCATGAGGTTAAGTTTTCAAATACGAACATACAAGTTACAAAATTTTAAGAAGTAAAGGCCTACTTGCATGGTGACTTTTGCATAATTATCAACAGGGTACAAAAAATATTGAAGAGAAATAATAGCAAAGCAATCAATCAAGAGGGAACATTACATACTCTTAAGATTGGGAAAAAGATTGTCATTGATAAATTGCGCGGCCTCAGGTCCTCCATGTCCATCATATACCCCAACAAACGTTCCATGAGGAAGACCATGAGAATTACTCGAATTCAATGGTCCTGATTCCAGTTGGCTTTGATCCTCCAACGTACTATTGGCTTGAATCACAGCCATTGAGAATTCCCCATAAACATGTCGCCCCAGATCCTTATACCACAACAACCCATGAACTCGGCCACTAGCTTCATCCTCGAAAGATGATTTCCAACAAGGCTTTACCATTTTCAAATAATCACTTGACATCTTGTAATTATATTATTGTAGTGTCACATTCACATCGTCCAAATGATCCAGAAATCAATACACACATATATATATTCTTCGAACTCAAAATTAAAGGAAAGAATCAAAACAAATCTTGCTTCTGTACGTTCATCCTAGAACTTCAATATCACAACTACAATTCTTATACCCTAGAAAACCAGCCACCACCAATACATACAATTCTCAGATAAAGACCAAAAGGGTATGGGCTAAATGAACTGAAAAGTGTATCTAGGGACAAGAAGACAATAGTTTTAATTTGAGTTCAGAGAATATGGAGGTGTGCTGGTGCTGTGTACCTTGAATCTGGGTCGTCCTTCCCTCTGTACCATATTAAAAGGAACAGACTTAGCTGTAAAAGAGCATAAAGATTTGAAATAAGACAGAGTTTGGTCTGAGATCAGAGAGATGAGAGGGAGCATTGGATAAGAAAAGAGTTTGGAGTTTTCGGGCAGAAGATCTTCAGTTTGTTGTCAGATGAGATCCAAGATGGGATATGAAGAGATTTAAATTACAAACTCTGACGTTGTTGTTCTTTTTCTTGTTCTCTTGTTTTTATTTTTCTGTGACAAGTGGGATCCTCAAAGGTTTTTAATCCCATGGCTGAGATTGTGTGTTTTTGGAGTTTTACTAGCAATAACCCACAGTTTTAGGCATTTTTTAATCATCTTATACTTATTTTCCTTAATCTTATAAGTTATATATATACCTACATACTTTTCCATCGATTTAGGAGTTTAAGACACGCCACTCCTCTTATCCTTTTTTCAAGGTATTTTCAGGTTTCTACTTGAATCCTTCTTTCATTGTTGAACTCTTTTTTACTAATTTTGCAATAATCTTTCTGCTAACACCCTTACTTCGTTTCATTTCTAAAGCCTGAAAGTAAACAAAACCAACTAATGAACATGTTGCCACTGAACCAATTTACTTGCGTTGTTTAAACATACTGCAGCAGAAACAGAACTGCTACTCCACCTCCACATCTGTGTGCCATTGCATGGCCTAAGAGTTGTAAGTTCCAACTTCTAATGGGGTGGCAACTGGGCCCTGTATGCTGGTATAGACTATGGTATAGAGCAACCGAGCTTTTTGGTACATGCACTATGACAACATACTGGCAACTTCACCTACTTGTCTGTACTTCAATCAAATTGGCTTCTTTCCAGTCCCATCCACAAATTATAATTTTTTACAAAAAAAAGAAAAAGAGGAAATTTCTACCGACTGAAAAACATTAATGCTTTGGATCAAGTGTTAACTCATTGGATGGTTACAAGAATTTGATCAATTTCTACACTTGCCGAACTTAAGATACATATCAAGTTCCAGAGGATGGCCTTTCAGATCAATCTCCCAGTCTTTTGGAAGCTTTCACAATCGGGACATTTTTTTTTCTCCTTTTGGATACATAACAAACAGAAACAAGGGCCAGAACAAATGCCCAACAATAAATAGATAATTTAGGTATACTAGTAAATTTGGATATTCTTAACAAGTTTACATCAGTTAGTATAGGACACAAAACAACCTATAAATTTTACCTTACGTACATATATGTATCCAATAAGGGCTTTCTGAGGAGATTTTCTTTGTTAGGTTAACATTACGGTTTACATCTTTTGAGAAAAGTAGGTACAAGTGTAACTTTATTGACTCAGCTGTTACCTTCGTTTGTGCCAATCTTTTCCTCTCCATATGACCACTGTTCTACACCTTCCCAAGTTCCAATCTCCTTTTTCTTGTGAACAAAGTATCCAATTCTACCCTATTAAACTTGCCACCGTGTATTTTGTGATCTAGTTCAATCTCATCACGTAGTAATGGGTCCCCTATCCCCCACTTAATTAGAAGTTAATAATAATTGCACCTCCATTTATTTTAAGCATATGCATTTTAATGCTTGAATCTTGAATATTACTTGAAGATATGAATCTTCTTGAAATTTTTTGGGTGCCTTAGAAGCACTTCTAAATCATTTTGTGGAGCTATGCAGAGCCAGAGGTTGAGCCTCCATAAAAGGACTATTCTATTTGGACCTTGGGCGCTCTGTGGGTATATTTTGGCAAAACTTTAGTTCATGCTAAATAATAATTGAAAAAAAAAAGAGTTAGAATGTGAAGTGATTTTGTATGAAGTATTTTTGTTTGATAAGCCTCATCGTACAAGTCTTTAGTATTTGTTCAACATGTTAAAACACTCACAAACATAACTTTAATCTTTGTTGTTTTAAATATTCTTTATAAAGCAATTCCCTGATGAGAAAAGTTGTGCGGCTAAAAAATGTTGCCTTAGATTGTACATCAGAGCAAGCAATTTTTGCCGGGTCTACGTACATGTACTAGAAGAACATGTGATGAACTTGCATGTAAATCCAAGCCTACATAGGCCAACCTAAATTATGAAACCAAGAGAATATAATCTAGGGTTTATCAATGCTTGTATTTGTCTTAATACTCATTAAATGCCAAATCTTATTTTGTGCCAATTAAACATTCTTCAATTTTCGAGGCTACCCTCCTAACCCGGAGCACTTGAATAGTAAACCCAGCTTAATCATTAGTCCAGAGCATAATCAGAGGCTCGAGTACAATATTATTCCTTGCCAACTAGCTTAGTTCAAGTCTCGATCATCGCTTTATTTTGTTTATTTAGCTTCTGAACATGAACCAATACTAACATGTGGGTTTGATTTTAATAAAACATTGCATATAATATTGAGGCCGTGACTGAGAATTTTATGATGCTAAAATTTCATACTATGTGGATCATATGACATCGTGTTCTTCAACCAAAGATTTTTTTTTTTTTTATAAAAAGTGAAATATTTATAAGTTTGATTTGGTGTCCTTCCTAGTTACTGATAACCTAAAGAAAGTTGCGTTGGAACTTTGAAAGCAGTCGAGATCCGAGCACAATACTGTGAGGATTGCTATTGTATTCTTTCCCTGAAATTTAAGCCTGTAAACAAAGTGTTGAGCTAAGCCTAAGCCCAACATCCACAAGAGCATCTAACTACACAGTCCCACATAGAAGCCAGCAAAAGAAGGTAACCAGAGAAGTTGGGCCCCAAGTTAAAGAATCAAATTGACAACACATACCTAACTTTTCACATGCCTTGTGTGAAGGGTACAATTATTATAACTTTATTAGACATAGGAGAGTCAGGCTAAAATGCTAAGGCAATATTGATAACCAACACTATTACTCATGTTTGCCTTGGTTTAGCTGTTTTGCTTCAACGCACAAGGAACATAGAGGGCAAGACAACTAAGTGTCATTTGGTGTTGTACTATCTAATCTATAGATGGAAAATTTATTACTTTTAACATGCATGAATTCAAGAAAGGCCAACTCTAATCATATGTCTTCTTTCCATTGAGCTCTGGATCTTTTCTCTGGCAAGCCTTAGAGCATCAAGAGCTTCTCTAACACTTCCACTCATTATCTTCCTTTCACTACTGGCCTGAGCAGTCTGAGAATTCACTCGGAATGTCACTGGAACTAATGCCATTGAGTTATCTACATAATCTTCCGTAGTGTCACTCTCATTCTCAGCTTCAACTGAAGTTTTCTTGAATGTGGAACTGTAACAAAATTACCCCCAAAAAAAAAACTATTTTAATTGCCATAAGCTATTAAGGACATTAATAATTGAATAAATGAGAAAGTGGAATATAAATAAATACTTCTGATTATCAGCGTTTGAGTCTTCACAACTTGGGCTTGATTTATTGCTTGATATTTCATGTGGAGGATCTTTGATGCTAGAAATTGCGGTATCTGAAGAACTCCAATTCTCTTGAAGGGAAGAAATTTCATGGCTTTGATTAGATGTAATAGATTCTGAGACTATACACACTAGATTTTCTGAGAATTCTGGGGTTGTCTTCTGTGGCTTTGTTTCAGATTCTTGCCTGTCTTTGAGGCCTGAAGTGCTTGTAGATGATTTACAAGAATGTGCACAGTTGTCTGATGAACTAGATTGCCCTGATTCATCCAAAGGAAACGATATCTTCAAGGACTCAAGCTTCTTCTTTAAAAACTTAAGCTTCTTTTCAGCTTTATTCCTCAATTTGGTCTCTTCTTTCAGCTGGTTCTTCAGCTCTATCAGCTTTAGCCATTTAAAAAAAAAAAAAAAATCTAATGAAAACACTACTTAAAGAGAGAGAGAGAGAGAGATTTTCTTCTTTCTTTTGATACATTGTGATACTATAAAAAGAAGATGTGATGCAATTGAATTGTAAGTCAAAGCCTGTTACTGTAAAAGTTGGGCGATTGCTAGAGATTGCATACCTTGTTGGACAGAAGCTCTGCATTCTCGTTTGCAAGCCTTGAAGCTTGTCTCTCCGCAAGTAATCTTCCTCTCAAACACTCTAAAGTCCTCAAATCATCCTTCAATTCCACCTTTTTCTCGCTGAGACAAAACCCACATCAGAATGTGAATACTTGATTAATAAACACTACATGCTCAAAGAAATGAACAATCAGTAGAATAGAACCCACCTCCACTTTCCGTCTTCCTTGCTGGTACCTATCATTTTAAAAGCTTCTTCTAGGAGAATATCTGCTGTTGCAAAGACAAGCATACCGCTGCTATCAATTTTATAATTTTTAAAAATCCAAGGTCTAGACTTGAGAACTTATATTGCACAGCCAAATGTACATATTTCCTTTGTTAGTCACGCTTGGGGTTTAGCAACCACTTTTTTCTCACTTTCCAATGACCTAATCTTTTCACTGTCCATTTATTGTTGACTAGCTCTCTCTGTAAATCTCACAGGGTAGATTGAAACAGCACCCTTATTTTTTTTTTTTTTGAAGATAATAATTAATGATACCATCACAATATAATATATCACATGATCATATCATAAAGATTTTAAGGTAGCTTAAGCCCTTTTCATGATGTGTTTTCTTCGTTTAGAACGACAAATTAAAATCTGAAGCTCTTGCAGTAAAAAATCAGAAACCCTTTTAAGGACCACTTCAGTAATTGCATTTATTGATTCACATATGAGAGTGAGGTAGTAGCCCTTGCCCGGGGTTCTGTAATGGTTCAAATTTTGAAAGACTTCACGGAGCTGCAACGCTGGATACTATGCAGAGTCTAGCTGTCTGTATGCCGGTCACGTGATGGATTCCTCTCAATCTCAAATATCTTATTCTTACTGTGCTAACACCTTTACTCGTGTTTTTCTCATTATATTTCTTGCATTTCTTGTTTTTGTTTTTATATTGGAGTTGAGACTCTGTCTTCCCCCTCCTTATATTGCTATAAATTGTCTTGATACAACTATTATTTGATAACTATGTAATTATGTCTTCGCCAGAAGTGGAAGATCATTATTGTGTATCTTTCTCTATAAAACCACTATGATTACTGGTATTGAGTGTCTGCAATTAGCTTGTACTCCACTCCAAGAAACAATTTTACTGATTTTGTTTCCACGTCGGTATAAGCCAAGCTTTCCTACTCTGATTTATCTATGGATGCAAATGCAATGCAGGAGCTTCAAGCACACTCATTATCATTCAACTGGACCACTTTATCTTCTCTGCATTATGATCCAAGAGCCTTTCAACTTGGGCCCAGATTTCTCATCCCAACCAAAATATTCATTTCAATTCATGTTCAACTTTGATTATACCATTTATTTGTTTACCCAAAAAGAGAGGGAGAGAGAGAGTATTTAAACTGTGACGGTGTTAAAAGAAGTAAAGTGTGTTGGATTGGTTTAAAGCTCAAATTATGAAGAGAGAGAGAGAGCATCTATGGAGTTTAGGGTAACTAACTTAAATGTAAAGGTTTTAAAAACGAACAGTAGTGCCAGCACAAGGTAACAAAGGCAATTGCCTTAGGCCTTTTCTTATTTCAAAGCTCATATCATATTAATAAAAGTCTCATGAATATACCTTAAACTAAAATGAAATGATTCTTGTTTTTAAGATCCAATAATAGATCAAGTAGGGATGCCTAAAAAATAAATTATATGAACATAATTATAATTTTCTCATTTATTATTATATTTTACCAAAATAAATCATATGAATTAATTATACATTTAACATTAAATTCGGTAGCAAATGGCTGAAAGCATTTAGTAGGCTGAGCGAGTTCAATTCGATTGTTTTCGACTTGGGCTGGTTTATTTTGGAGATTCCACTTAGCAGGCTTTGGGTCCAGTAAACTTTGAGGTTTTGGTGTGGGCTTCACGAAGCCCATTGTACCAGAAAGCCCTTAACACATGGAATACCATAGAAGATTTTGCATTTATTAATTTAAGTTTAATTTTTCAAAACAAGAGTTGGGGCATTGATCTCCATTTTCAAGCTTGTGTGTTCCATATACCGTGACTTGGGTTTTTTTTTTTAATTATTTTTTTATTTTTTTTAAAGTATGATTTTGAGTGGTTCTCAAACTTAGATATTTTTAACGTAATTTTTTTTTTTAACTTAAAGTTTAATTTTCAGATAACTTCATTTGGATAAAAAAAAAGCTAAAATTCTTCATTTCTCCTCTGATTTTCTAAACTATCTTCATAAAATTAATTTATAAACATTTTGTATGTAACATATATTTTATTTCCTAAAACATTATACTAATTTCTCAATTTATATTATGTTTCTTGGAATATTTTTAAAATTATTTTAATGATCATCTAACTTTTTCCTATCAAATCATTTAAAAAAAAATAATTTTTTAAACAATTACACACAATTAAATAAATCAAATTCATTACATCTTTATTAGTTATTTATATTTTAGGATAAATAATTAAAATTATAATTTTTTGTAGTATTTGCTTGGGTAGGGCTATATGAACCTCAAAAAACACTCGCAACACCCCATCTTTTAAATAATCTCTTATCTAAATTTTAAAAATTTAAATATATTTTGAACACCCATTTAATATCTAAACCCTCAAATTGTAAAGGCCATGATTTCTAAAGCTTTGGTTAATTTGTTGTCTACACCGAAAGTGTTTTGATATACATATGATTTAGTAGGAAGGTGCATTATAGGTCTTACATTTTCCAATATCTTCTTATTAATAGTAATTTGATAATGAGTGATTTGATAAATTAATCTTTTATTAAAATTGAGGTGTTTTAGGGTTTCACATAGCCCGCCTTTTATCTACTTCAACAATAATTTTGTCAAATAATATATGTAAATAAGGATATATGTATAAAAATATTAACTTTTAGACATTCCAATTTAAATGATAAAATTGAAAAAAATATATATTTAAATTCTTATATCCAAGCATGTTTAAAATTCAATTTAATTCAAATGTATTGAGTTTAACAATTGACATTAGGGTGTCAAAATAATAATTTTTTAGTCTTCATTTTGTTTTATATACCTAAAGAAATTTTATTAGTAGTGTTTTAAGTCTCATTTTCATTTTTTTTAAATCCCTTAAGCTTTAATTCATGAATCACCCTATTTTGTTATGAGTAATTATTAATGATCACCCCTACATTTTGATTAAATTTCATTCATATAAGACTTTTGACTTTTGTCATCCTTAAATTTAAAAAAAAAAATCTTTTCAAGTCCTTCAATTAAAAAATGTCAAAGATGTGGAACGGTATAAGGAAAAATTAATCTTTGTCGACTGCTGAGTTAAAGAAATAGAAGTAAATATTATAATACCCTTATTTGTCTTATTATATTTCTATATGATTATGTTATAAAATATAAAAAATTTAATAAAGATAAAATATAAATAATTATGTAAACATAAAAATATATAGAATCATCCAAAACATAAGTTTTGAAAAATAATGTTATCAATAAAATATTATATAATAAGTAAAAAAAAAATTCATTATCCATTTATAAAAAATGCATAATCTCTTTCAATCTAAACCAATCGGTCAAGGTAAAATTTCATCAAAATTGGGTAACGCCACCAAAATCTATCATAAACATAAAATAAATAATTTCTTAAATAATAATTGTTAGAAAAAATTTAGAATAAAAGAATTGAATAAATGAAAAAAAATCCAATATAAAACAATAATATATAAATAAAATTGATAATGTTACAAAAAAATTAAAAAAAAATCATGGTAACATTTAAGTGTAATGTTACATCTCTTATTTCAAATATTGGTATTTATTCTAAGGATAATTTGATAATTTCACTCAATTTTATCATTTTAAAATTAATATTCTCTTTATTTTTATTAATATGGATAAAATGACAAAGTTGTTGGAATATAAAAGTCAACAGATGTTGACTAACAAAATATTTAATTGAAGATATTTTTGGAAAACTTAAGATGACGAAAAAGAAAAATGACAAAAGTTTAATATATGAGTAAACTTTAAGTAAAAAGATACAAGTAGTCATTGATAATTACTCATTTAGGTTATTAATTAGTATTTTTTCTCTTATTATTCACATGTTAATATATAAGTCGACTATATTAATCGGCTAATAGTAATGATATCGAGTTAAATTAGAATTTCATTAGGCAGGTTTTGAATAAAATACGAACTAAAGTGAAACGAGGTGAAAACATAAATAATTAACAGGTATACAGTTGCTAGAACAAAAAATAGCATATATGAAATTATGAACATTATTTCATCTACCATATATAAAAAGACACTTAAAGGGTTCAATTTGTAGCTTAAAAATTAATGATAGATGTTGTGATAAGGATCCCATATCGCTCCATGAATGTGTGAAAAATTTTTTAAATAGAGCTAGTAGGCCTCTACATAATGTGATGTGTTTTGAGTCATAAACCCAGAAACAAAAACCGTGTGGCTCAATAGTATCAAAACGAATAATATCACATTGGACTATTTATAACATGTTATGATAAGGATTTCATAACGCTCTGTGAACGTGTAGAGGAACAATTTAAATAAGACTAGTAAACCTCTACCTAATATGACGCGTTTTAGATCAGAAGTTCATAAACAAAAGTCGGACATTGGCCTAAAACGCAAACTAAACAACGGAAATAAGGCAATATCACATTAGGCTATTTATAGCAGTGGACAGTATACTTTATTTTTTTTGAATAGTACTACATAAAAACTCCAATCAATAAATTAATAAATTGATGTGATATAAAATGATTAAAATTATAAAAGTATAAATTAAACTCGTTTTATAAAAGAGTAATTATATAATGTCACATTAATTTTTATATGAAATTTATAAATATAATACTACTCTATTCATTTGAGATGTTAATCCATGGCATAATTTGATACCCACAAAAAGGAGTAAAAAGAATTGACAATTAAAATTGAAATTGATGATAAAAGTGGATAAAACAATTCCAATCCACCTCTAACATATAGATTTTTGTGTATATTCCAATTTATTTAGACTACAAATAAGTACAAATGTGCCAATTACCTTTAACCACATGTGTCTTTGTCAGAAACAAGTGATCCTCTAAAACCCATATCATCACAATCCACAACCATTCATTTAGCCATTTATAATGAAACTTAATTCTCTACCTCTCCTCGCCAATTGAGCTCCATAGCATATAGCCCTTCGGATTCTGCCACGTAGTCACATAATTCTTTGATCATCATCAAATTAATCACGTGCATTCTCTATCAAAACTGCTGCGACTCATTTTAACCAGAACCTTCCACAACCGTTCGATCTCTCCAAAAACATCATCGGTGGGAAGCTGAAACCTGCAACATGGGCAAGTGTTTCTCTTCCTTAGCCAAGGCAGAATACAGATCCAATGAAACGAGTGCTGGCATGGCAACTCACACACGTCTCTCCCTTCTCTCATTTCCTCCTTGCATATTGCACACTCCACACCTCCAGTTCTCATCTGCACTGAAGGCAGCGCCACCACCGCTGCTGGCGCAGTGGCCACCTCCCTCCCCGCCTTCTCCCCACCTCCCATTATACTAAGAAACCTCTTATACCTTGTAACCGTCTCAATATACGGCATGAGAACTGCACCTTTATGAGCACTAACACCGGAAAGAGTTAACATGGTATCCGAGTAGAGCTTGCTTAAAACTATCTGCCATTTAGCAAGTGGGACACTAAGTGCTTCTGGGTTTTGTTGGTGGACGTCAGAGAGTAAAAGGAGGAGCAACACGGTGTCAAGATCACGTTTTCTGATGATGGGGTTAAAGGGTTGAGGAGAAGATGGTTCCAAGTGGCAGGTTAGGAGTTGGAGGGAAGAGAGGAGGTGACGAGCGATGAGTAGGGTTTTCTTAGGGAAGGAGAGAGAGTGAAGGTGGTGAAGAGTGAGAGTGAATAAGGAGGGAGAGGAGAGGAGGGAGGAAAGGCGGTGATGGTGGCGGTGGGTGAGTGAGAGGATGGACTGGGTGAGATCTGAGAGCTTGGGAGAAGTTAGAGTGGAGAGTGCAGAAATGATGATTGCATCTTCTTCTTCTTCCATCATATGGGATCGTGTGCTAGCTTAGACTTACCACTCTTGTGCGTGGGAGTTTTGAGAACTGTGGCTATTTATATCAATCTTTTTTACCAAGTTGGTCATGATATTTGTTGTAATGACAATATGGCCCCTTCACGTCTACTTCGAAAGTATTGGAGACCTTTTTCGATAGTTATCAGTAATTGGTGAATGTTTACAATTAAAAAAAAAAAAAAAAATCTTGAACACCAAGGTCATGGCAATATATGCAGTCCCAATCATGTTCATTTCGTTAGAGAACAAACATAAATGCTCTTTCTTCAGCATTCATTACATTTTTAATCGTAAGACTTCAATCCTGAACGTTTGATTGTGCCTATCACAGACTAATTTCACTCGGAGACTGAAACTAAAGGTCCATAGTGAGACACCTAATTCATGAACTTATATCTATACAACCCTTTTAAATCTACTGATCATATAAGTGTCACACCATTATTACACATCAAACTCGGGTTAGAACAAAATGATAAATTTGGATTTTCTCGTTACATATAATCGCCATCATAATTTCTGTTTAAGATCTGTTATTCTACATTTAAAACCCTTATATTACAAGGAAATCTAGCTATACTCTTCTCTCTCTCCCTCTCTATATAAAAATAAAAAATAAAAAATTAATAAGTCTTTATGGGGCTTGGATTACCAGGTTATATTATAATCTGCGGTAGGAGACTTGGGCAATCATCATATCGGTGGAACAGAAGAGAGGGAGGCTGTGGAGTAGAGTAGAATATAATGGAGTGGCTGTGGGAATGTAGGTTTTTTGTCTACAAGCATGTGTCCAGTTCAAACAACTTCGACTGTTCTTTTCTTTTTATTATTTCTGATAAGCATTGCCTTAATCAAGGGAAAGAAAACAAGCAGGAAGATAAAAGAAACATTTGGGCCCATCCATGACTCCTTTCTCTTGTACCCTTCAAGTATAAAACTACATTATTAACTATGCAAAACCCGTTGAACTCAACAACCATGACACTCTTGCGCTTGTCACGGCATCTTGTCACCCTTCATGCATGACGCACCAACTTCTTGACCTTGGGTTACACAAGCGTAAATGAGTCCTTTCGCCATTTCATCCCTGATCTGCGAAGAATTTTGGTGATGGTTTGTGTTATTCTTTGGAGAAAGGGCAAATGCATAATAGCCATTATTGTGATTGTAAGTAAGTGAAATTAGACATATCGAAAGGGATATTATGATTATTTTGTGACAACCAAATTACAGACAGGACTGGGGACCGACCAAAGTAAGATAAAGAAATAAACTGTGGCGTCTATGGACAAAAGTTATTGTCATTGGATGCTTTAACCGCAAGTAAAGATTAACCCATAAGAACAAAAGGAGGAGAGAGGTAGAAAGCCTCTAAAAGAAAAGAACTAAAGACGAAGCTGGGTATTCTTCTTGTTTGAAAGTGATGATTACAGGGTAACACTGTTAAAAAGTAATCATATGGTGCAAAGTCCACCAGTCCAAAAGTCAGTTCAACAGCTCATACAGCTTAGAGAAGAAAGAATTGTCGAAAGTGCACTTACGCTTCTTTTCAAAAGATTTATCAATCTCAACTGTCATTAAGAATGGTACATATACCAGCTCAATTTCTCAAGAGAAAACGTAATGACTTTTTAGAATAAGATTTAAATATTTCTTCATGTTCTAGCAATCATTTTTGCCTTTCCATTGAACTCATAAGGCATCACGAAAAGCTGATTGAATAGTGTATGCCGTTTCTATGTTCTAACTGATGCCACTGTAATCCAAAGAGAATGGCAATCCAGATATACCGATCAAAGTGGCAGACAGGTCAAAGCTATTTAAGGAGCGAATGCTCCCTAACGGGAAAATAAACATGGGGGAACTTACCACTGACTCAACAAGATATAATGTTCAAATAAATGAACAGCCACTCCCTATTGCTCTTCTTATCAAATGAACTCTCTTAGTTGAATCCAATAAATAGGTTAAACTATATGGTTTATTGCCCTGTTAATGCTCTCAATATAAGTAAAAGTTACTACTTCTGACATTTAAGAACCACAGCTAGATTGCTGAATTCACTTCCGTAAAAATGGGATTTCTTCTATCTCCAAATCCAGGCATTTAAACTCTACTGTAAAGATCTGAGTGATGCTTACAGATATAAGATAGTATTTTGGATGCCCCGCAGGGCATCTCATATCACAAATCGGGGTTCAAGCTTTGAGTCACAGCGAGTGTAGAAAAGCATTGTGCGTTGGACTCCCTAAGCTCACGGCATTTGTTATATAGATTATGAACTCCTAACATAGGCACTATCCTCATTAAACTTATTCTGTATAACATATCCTTCCTCTCTCATTAAACCAAGCAATCCTTCCAGTGCTATATAAATCTCTTCAGTTCTTTCATTTGATGTGTCCTTTGCAATAAAGCTCTGTAACCCTCCACTGGATTCTATCCAACTAATGCCTGGGATCTTCTTCAAGCCAATGTTGTTCATTTTTTCCCTGACCCTATCTGCTTCTTCCCATCTTCCAGCTTGCGAGTACAAGTTTGCCATTATGATGTAAGTTCCAGTATTTTCAGGCTCAATCTCAAACAGACGATCACAAGCAAACTTCCCAAGTTCAACATTGCCAGAAATTGAAGCCCCATAAAGCAATGCACCCCAAACCTTAGCATTTGGTTCAATTGGCATTGTATAGATAAATTCTGCTGCTTCAGGTAGTCTTTTTGCTCGACTTAGAACTCCTACCATGCAAGCATAATGCTCGATTGAGGGCTGAATGCCATACTCTGTGAACATGGAATTGAAGATCTCCCAAGCTTTATCCACAAATCCCGAATGAGCACAAGCTACCAACACTGCCGTAAATGTAACTGCATCTGGCTTTATTCCAATATTCAGCATTTCATTGAAAAGAGTAAGAGCTACATTAGCATTGCCATGAGCAGCATATGCTGAGATAATTGCTGTCCAAATTATCAAGCTCCTACCTTTCAATTGATCAAATACCCGTTGTGCCCCATGAAGAAATCCTGCCTTTGCATAAGTATCAATAATAGCAGTTGCAACATAAATGTTACGATCAAAACCATTTTTAACAGCATATCCATGCATTTCTTTCCCTCCCTTGAGGTTAGAAAAATATGATAACATAGAAAGAATGCATGAAAGTGTCACAGAGTTTGGTCTAAAACCAGATGCCTGCATTTCTCTAACCAAATCATAAATCCCCTCACACTGGTTATTTTGAACCAGACCGGAAATCACAGCATTCCATGTACTTAATCTTGGTTGTTTCAGTTCCTGAAACAGATCCATGGCTTTGTCAACAAACCCATGAACCATATAACCAGAAATCAGGGCACCATAAGAAACTTCATCCTTCTCACTCATTTCGTTAAATAAATCTCTTGCATAATCCAAACTACCACATTTTGCATACATACCAATCAAAGCATTACAAACCCAAATATCAACTTCAATTCTACTCTCAATAACATAGTTATGAATTTCCATTCCAAAAACAAGATCATTTGACTGCCCACACGCCTGCAGAACACTAACAACTGTTACTCCATCCGGTCTGAATGCAGAGGAATTAAGCATTTCTTTACATAATTCCTTACATTCTTCATAAAAACCTCCCTGGGAATATCCAGCAATCATCGAATTCCATGACACGATATCTCTCTTGGGCATTCTATCAAACAATGCCCTCGCTGAAGCAATATCATCACATCTAGAGTAATACGTAATCAAACCATTAGCAATAAAAATACTCGAATCAAACCCACCTCGTAAAACATAAGAATGAACTTCCTTAGCTAATCTTGACTCACAGACCAAGCCTGACAATGCCTTCAAAATACATGTAATCGTAAAATTATCAGGCTTCAAATCCATCGAATAAGATGACAACAAAGACGAAAACAACTTCAAGGTATCAGAATACATGTCGTGAACAGAGTACGCAATAAGCATGGCATTATAAGAGAAGACATTTTTGCGGGAAATCTTATCGAACACGTGGAAGGCTTGAAAGAGATTGTTAGATTTCGAGTAAAAATTGATGAGTTTCGACCCCAGAAAGTTGTCGGGCGTGACTGAGTGAAGGGCGAGGCGAGCATGGAGTTGCTTGCCTTGGCGAGGAAGGTGGCGGTCGGTGAAGTGTTGGATGAGGTGGCCATAGGCGCCACAGTCGAGGGTTTGTAGGGCTCGCTGGATGACCGTTGAGGGTAACGTTTGAACATTGGGCAGCAGCGGCCTCGCGACCTTCATTCATTTAATAATACCAACACTAGGTAGCGCTTTTGAGCGTGAAATTATAAAAAGGGACACGGTATCTAAAACGACGGCGTATGGAAAACAATTCACAAGTATGCCACGTCATCGTTTCGTTGTGTATCTCAAGTGCGAAGCGACAGGATAACGCCGTCGTTTCACTGAGATTTGCGTTCATGTTACTTGACTACCTGAAGGAGGTAGGGTTTTGTTGCTTACTTCCTGCATAGATTCGGTGAGAAGAGCCTGAGAATTTATTAAAAAGGAGAAAGCATTAGTTCTCTGCAACTACAGTACGCTAATGGTATTATTTCTTCTTCCTAGTTCAATCAAGACGCTTGTTGATTGTGTTACGTCAAGTAGCATTCGATGATCTTCTTTTTATTTTTTAGAAAGGTTATGAATGCTCATTATTCTTGA
Organism: Bursera cuneata; assembly: GCA_026212285.1. NCBI lineage: Eukaryota > Viridiplantae > Streptophyta > Magnoliopsida > Sapindales > Burseraceae > Bursera > Bursera cuneata. The sequence continues at coordinate 4,254 of JANLJB010001722.1, read as the reverse complement.
TAGAATAGACATTTACTTTTTTTTCTTTAAAATTTGGTTGGTGTGAGAAGAAAGGAAGAAACAAAGAGATTATGGGGTTAGACAAACTTCGTAACTACTTACGAAGTAAAATGTCTAGCTGCAATGTGTTAATTTTGGTGTAGTTTGGCTTAGATTTTCTTGAGTATGTGTTTCCACTTCTCATTTGATGCCTTGTACGGGAGATTGTTCATTGTTCTGATTGTGGTTTCGATTTGGGTCATTTTATTATCTAATTAGTATGAGAGTTATCACCTTGGAAGCTCAATCTGTTTAATTGTGTGTCAAAAGGTTGTGAAAATTTTCTCCTTTTCAGATTCTTGAACTCATCTCAACAAGCTTTATATGAAAGAACGCTGAAAATGGAAGACAAATGTAGAGAGATGGAATCTGAGTCTTCTTTTACAGGTGTTTTTGCGTTACCTGGAGAGCCTGCTGTTGTTATCAACGGAGTGCCTGACATATCCCCTGGGGAGGACACAGATACTCTCACTAATACTGTGACTGATGCAAAATCACCTGGAGATGCAGGTTTTGGTGAATGGTTGGAAGGGAGGGAAGTTCGAAAGTTGTTTGGGGAGCAATATTATTCTGGGACTGTGACCCAATTTGACAAGGAAAGTGGGTGGTACAGGGTTGTATACGAAGATGGTGACTTTGAAGATCTTGACTGGCATGAGTTAGAAGAGGTGCTTCTGCCTCTGGACATTACTGTTCCTTTGAAAACATTAGCACTGAAGATCGTCAAGAGGAACCAGAAACCCATTCATATATCTGGAAGAAGTATGGATCAATTGCAAAAACGCAAGGCGAAAAGTATGGAAAACAAGGGAAAGAGTGTTGATGGACTGGAAGCTCCAGTGACAAAGTTAAATATTGAGTGAACGTATGGCATGGTTTTTAGAGGTGATTAATATAAGTTGTATAACTCAGGAGGACTGATCAACTAAAGAAGGGCGACTGAATAGAAGCTGTCTTCAAAGTTACAAAATGACTTTAAATATACGATAGGGTGGCAAAAGAAGTCTAAATTCGTTTAGAGAGGTTGCAAGGTGAAGTTAAAACCGAGCATGCTATGTTTTAGTCATTCATGTTTGTATCGTTTAACACCTTTTCTTGTTACATATGTTTTGTCAAATAACACTTGAGATATTTTTGTATTGAACTTTGCATAAATGGTTGACTATTGATATTGAAAAATCTTATGTTCTTCCTCTTTGCAATTCGCTTGTGAGCGTTTTTTCCAATTTGTTATGCTTGTGAAAGTAGTTTGAGAAGCTCTAGGCTGTAAAATTAAACTCATGGGGCTCTGAAGAAAAAGACCATGAACCTTAAAATTTTAATTTTGAAAAAAAGAAAGGAAAAAGAATTTTCTGGGCAACATATCATAATGCTCAAATAATTGAGAGGGTATTTCATATCAATTGCAAAATGTTTAATTAGCTGCCAAACGATCCGACTGATGAAGATGGTACTACAATCGAGATTGCTATGAATAATGGAGGGCTTATGTATGGAGATACTTCAATCCCTTGAGTACCTGCTTTTACCAGTCTTTGAAGGCCTTAATTGACACCGGCGATGCTTCTTCCTGCAAGATCTGAGGTTTAATGATGTGCACACCTCCAGCCTTGGTGATGAAGTTCAATGTGTCATGCTCCTCACCCAACCAAACAACGGTATACTTATAGAGAGGAAATGAATCTTTGGATGAAGTGCAAATGAAACGAGGAAGGTTGTGTAATGGATGAAATAGGCATCATTTAAATAACAAATTCGCCTAATGAGTTATGAGTATAAGTTAGTGGAATCAAGATCTTCATAATTTTATATTAAAAATGTGACAAAAGCCACAGCAAGTGAAGGGAAAGGTAGGTTTAAAGTGCCCTCCCTCTAATGAACATTTTATTTATTTTTGGTTCCAGGCTTCGAGCAGCAGAGCTCCACTTCTCAACGGACAAAACCATGCAGCAAGTGCAAGCCCTTTGGTTGGCTCTGCGATGAATACCGAGCTGCTTATATTCATGGGTCTTTTTCAGGTATGAACATTATTTCAGTTCAAACACGTACGAAGAAGAAACCTTCTTATGTTATTCAATGTCTCCGAACGCTATCACACTATAGGCCTTTCTTTTCACAAAAAGTGAAACAAACAACACGAAGTAAGAGATTAGATAAGGCGCTGAGAGTGTTAGATATCATATCGCCTAAGACAAGAGTCACCACGAGCAGCCAAATTCATCTTCGGGTTATTCAGGACTTTCTCCAAACAGATTCAAACCAACTCGATGGACAACAGTTTGGACATAATTTCGCTCGTCCAAATTCTAAGGTTTTACTATCAAATGTCTTTGATGAAATACTTGAATCTTCTTCTGTTCCTACCGAGGAGAATTCGATCTCTAAGCATCTTGATTTACGCGGGGAAGGACAGAAAGTCGATCCCAATGTTCTGTCAAATGCTGTGAGTTCATGTGGGGCTAAACGTCACATCCACGGTGGTGCTCAATATCATTGCCTAGCAATAAGAAGTGGGTTTTTTTCCAACGTCTATGTAGGAAGTTCGTTGATCACTTTCTATAGTAAATGCGGTGAAACGTTTGATGCATATAAACTGTTCCGGGAAATGCCTGTTAGAAATGTAGTGTCATGGACAGCCATTATTGGTGCGTTTGCACAGGGGTGGCAGGTTGATATGTGTTTGGAGCTTTATCGCATGATGAGAAATTCAACGTCGGAACCAAATGACTTCACTTTCACGAGTATTCTGAGTGCTTGCACGGGAAGTGGAGCTCTCGGACAGGGAAGAAGTGCTCATTGTCAAACTATTCAAATGGGTTTTGATTCGTACATTCACGTTAGTAATTCTCTTATCTCAATGTATTGCAAGTGTGGGAGTGTTAAAGATGCACTTTACGTATTCAACAGTATTCGTGATACAGATATTGTATCATGGAATTCCATGATAGCGGGGTATGCTCAGCATGGGCTTGCAATACAAGCGATTGATCTTTTTGAAAAGATGAAGAAACAAAGGGTAAAACCTGATGCCATTACATTCCTTGGTGTTCTCTCCTCATGCCGCCATGCGGGTCTTGTTGAAGAAGGAAAAGTCTATTTTGATTCGATGGTTGAACATGGTTTAAAGCCTGAACTGGACCATTATTCATGTGTTGTTGATCTTCTTGGCCGGGCTGGATTACTTGAAGAGGCTCGAGATTTCATTAAAAAGATGCCTATGCATCCTAATGCTGTAATTTGGGGTTCGCTACTTTCTTCCTGCAGGATTCACGGGAGTGTTTGGATTGGCATACAGGCTGCAGAGAGCCGCCTACTGCTGCAACCAGAATGTGCTGCTACCCATCTGCAATTGGCGAATCTTTACGCGAGTGTAAGGTGCTGGGATCAGTCAGCAAGAATAAGGAAATTGATGAAAGATAAAGGGCTGAAAACAAATCCTGGGTGCAGTTGGATTGAGATTAAGAATGTTGTTTATAGATTTAGGGCAGAAGACAGGTCAAGTACTCGGCTGCCTGAAATTTTTGCTCTAGTAGATTGTATGGTGGACCACATGAAAACTTTAGGCTATGTGCCTGAAATCCACGATGAAGAGGTTGATGATGCTCATGACTATGTAATTAGGCAAGTTAACCAATTGGATCCTTCCAACATCACTTAGCTGTTCAGTTATTCAGTATCTTAGATTAATCCTTGTTTCTGTTGTGAGAAGGCATCACGTATATATATTACTATGATACACAAAGGCAATAGCTTCCTGTTACTAAAGCTTTAATAATATCGTTGATATCTTACAACGAAAATTTCAGAGATTATTATGTGCGACTTATTCTTTTAGACTGGACCTGCACGGTTTAATGACGCTTAAATTAAGGCCAGCAACACAGTGCATGCGCCTCTGCAGCTGTTGACAATAAATTATTACAGAGCAAGCAATTTACATTATGCACGTCCTGGTAAAACCAGTGATTGATTTGTTTCTATCATGAAGTTTTGAGAGCTCTTTTCTTATGGAATCTATGGCAAATTTAATTTTCACTAGTTGTTGCTTTGACTAAAATTAGAGCTAATTAATGCATGATAGATACCATGTCAACGTGACATCAATTCATCCTGAAAGAAATTTAGGGGGGTGTATTCAATTATGACTTTTAATGACTTTTAAAGACTTTTATAAAATTAAAAAGTTTGGGTGTATTCAATTAAGACTTTTAAATA